>WYDF02321430.1:0-14403 GCA_009867245.2 Adranes taylori
ACACAATCCGTAGAATCTGTCAAAAAACTGCCATACAGCTGTTGATTGAAATTATAAATTATAACAATTTGTAATGGTGAAAGTATTTATGTATTATAATTTGTAAGTCAATATGGAATAAAAAATAAATTAAAGTCAGTTTCCGATGAAGGAGGGGACTAGCCTCCGAAACGTTAAATGTTTATTTTTTTTAAATTTAATTTAATTACTAAATCCGACCAAATACTCAAGAATACAAAACATTAATAGTTATATACTAGAATACTAGAAATTGGTTAAGAACAACAACAAATAATTATATATATATATATGATTACTTTTTGTATAAATCTAAAATTTTTTGGTCTTGTCTGAAATAACATATTTAATTATTCACTATTTATTAACTTTTCAAGCATAAAACGCTCTTCGTCAGAATATAAACAAAATTTGTTTTAAAAAACATAAAAAAACTTACTTAAAACATAAATAAAATACTTTGAAAATTAAAATTTGAAACTTAAAATTGACAATGTTATAGTATTATTTAGATTTGACATTAAAGTTCTTTTTTTAATTTTAAATCAACAATAATACTATTTGAATTGTGTAAATTTAGTTAAATTTATTTTATTAAAATATTATTTTATGTACTTTCAGTGTTTTAATATGTTGGTAATTTCGTTCATTCTATTGTGCTTCCATTTTTTAATATTATTTTATTTTAATATATTGTTATAAGTTGTTGATAAATTTTGGACATCTGTTTTAAAATCTGTTTTTGGACATCTGTTCACGTATTGTTTTTGGATGTTTCTTATTTTGTTACGTTTATTTGTATGTATATGCTAATAAAGGTGTACATCTTCGCCTAGGAAAACTTTTTACTTAACCTATAAAATCTACATTGACGGGGTTTAATATCATCAATATAGGGTTCTTCAAAAACTTTCGACGCCACAACAAAGTCTAATAACATACCCATTCACTTAAGGATTGAAATGTTAAAGAAGTGCAACCTTTTTGTTCTAACTTACGCGTATGAAATTTGGAATACTTGCAGCCAACAGGGAAAACTTTATGAAGAGATATGGAACGGTGTACGTTGAGAATCACTTTCAAGTATCGACGACGTTGGGAATAGGTAAATAGCAAAAGAAAGTTAATCGATGTTTGAAAATGGATGTACGATTTGAAATGAAATTGGGTAAATCAGATAATTAAGTGGAATAAAGCTAGATCGTACATATCTATATGCTTGATTCAATACTAAGAAAGTTGCTCGAGCACATGCTACTTAAGCGAATATAATAGCACCGAAGGAAGGAAGGGATGGGATATGTAGTATCCTGCACGGGTTTAAGTAAGGACATTGGCTTTATCGTAAATATAAAACGATTTAAAGAATATAAATAAGGAAACTTCGAGTACCAACCAAGTCTGGACAATAAGAAAATTAAATATCCAAAACGCAATAAATAGGGCGTCATTGAAATCAATCTTAAGAGCTGCTAGATATTTGAGTTCCAGGAATACCCACTCATCATCATGGTCAGCTACTTAAAGGACATGAATATGTGGCCACAACGTTGAGATAATGTCACGTGTATTTTTGGGAGGATGGTTATTCTTCCTAACGTGACAGTAAGAGAGAATTTTTTAATTTGGGTACGTTTAATTTATCAACTATGAAATTATGCTATAATCTCCAATTCTCTGACACGGTTTAGAATAAAACACTGGACTCTGCCATTGGTAGGGTTACGAGACTTTTCTTATTTAATTCTACTAGATCAACCATAAATTTAACTAAGCTCTGCGCAACCCTATCAATTCCAATTCGTCTCTCTAAGTTAAGGCTGAATAAATAAAGAAATGCATAAACTTAACAAAATGTATTGAAAATTACTTAGAAAATACATACATGCAAATAAAATTATAATTCGTGCATTCGAAATAACTAACACCTCATCAAAGTAATAAAATAAACTAATTTTGTGTTACTGTATGCGAATAGACTAATAAAAATGGTGTTCAAGTTTGTCCAAATAATTCTCAAGTTATTTATAAAACTATTCTACTCACAGTTTTTTGTCCAAATTAATTTAAATTACGAACTGTTTCGTTATAAATTCAATTCAATTTATTTTAATTTATCTCAATAAATAAACTTGCTGCCTAAGAAATTTAATTTATTTTATTCAAGGATTTCAAACTTAAAAGCATTATTTAATTAATTAATTATTGCCGAATACTGTACACTACTGTGCCTCATATCTAACTTCTGATATTTAGTTCAGAGTTTAATTTATTCATAATTTATTTTGAAATAAATTATAATTTAGTTGAATTCATCATTTTATTTTCAAGGCACTGACCGACAAGGGTTCACCTTACAGCTTAAAATTTCTCATGATTGACTATATTTCTCTGTAGGAGCTGTGTAGCTTTTATTACTTACTTTGGCTAGCTAATCTCCTACCAAGAGTATGATCGATATGTCCCACTACCCCTTCTTATGGTAAAACTGCATTCACCTAATATATCCGTATCTAATTAACCTGCACCCTACTTTCACTATTGATTGATTACCAATCTTATCTATTTACGCACAGATACAATGTCAACGGTGTCACCCGTGTCAACGGTGTCAAAATATTTGTTTAAGATTTAATAAAATACAAAAGTGTTTAATCAACGATCAATGATTATTTCTACATTTTAATTGTAAAACTTATTTATGGTAAAACCACTCGTAGGCGACTGCCTCTGTTTTCCTAACTAGTTCGTCTAATAAACAAACTATTTGAGTAATAACAACCTCTCACAAAATCTAGTCATCCTAAATTATTTACAAGTATCAAATATACAAAGTTATCTACCATAGAATTAACTTCGAACGAGGACAAGTTCCTCGTTGCAATATGTGAAAGACAAAATGTAAGGAAGGGTATGCACAGTGGATGGAGATGACTCCAAATGATCAACAAAGTGCAAAATTTTATGCTTGGTGATATTTTGTACCGTAGACAAGTGGCATAATGGCGTACACACAGTGGCAGAATATTTGGCGCACTGACACTTGTTTGCTAGTCAGTCCAACTATGTGTCAATCCCTCACAATGCCTGAGTATGTCATAAGTAGTGTAAGAGTGTGCTTTTAACACCCCTCTCTTCCCCCACTCCCCTACCCACTGCCAAGGTAACAAAGCAAAAAGTTACATAATTCAACACATTCTAAAAAGTATTTTAATGCTATTACATGTTTAATGATATTTTAATTTAAAACATTTACACGATTTATTGAAATATCATAATATACATGTAAAATAAACAAATTAATTTTTAATTTATCTATAATTTATGTCATCAATTATTTCTATATAAAGAAATAATATACATATATATTAAAAATGAATACAAATGCCATTGCCTTTGAATAAAATATATGCCAGAACGTGATTGAAAACTAGCGTTAGCCTGCTATAAAACTGTTATTAGGATTTTATTAATCTGTAATTAGGCATATTTTGATACCTAACGCTAAACGAATTATTGTGTTGCTATCAAACGGCGATCATTAAAGTGTTAATTATTAGATCACGTTTTTACTAATTATCGCGTTATTGATTTAATGATGTTCACGTTTTTACTCTAGAAAAATTCTTTGCATTAGTAATTCGAACCAAATATTTATGTATACAAAGTTGCGATCAGCGATTCCAAAACAAAGTCGAGAAATCCTTACAGATAAACATCTTTTGAAACTTGAGAAAATGGAACGTACATCTATAAGAGACCATGGAACCGGCTCAATCATAATATAAAATAGACTGCAATATTTGTTGGATGAGTCCGGAATCTAATCAATCATATACTGAAGATCAAAAATAAATTTTAATCGGTTTAGTATTATCATTATCTAGAATTGAACTAGATGATAACTTATAGGAGTTGACTATTTGCACATACTGTATGAATAAATAATTGCCTATTTGCAAATTCGGTATGTACGAATAATTGGCTAGTTGAATATGGGATTGTGTTAATGAAACTGAAATTTTAATTAAAAACAATTTTAGTAAATATTCCCTTATTTTAATTTACGACTGAATGTGGTTTGCATAGCTTTTCTTTTTGGTCTTCCTCTAAATTTTATTCTTTTTTTAACCCCTTATTGCTGACGTTGAGTCTGTGAGATTAGTATAGAACTTTTTCAGACTATTTCTTAAAGAAAAAAATTACATTTGTTGGAAAATAATTAAAAAAGAAATTCTATCCGAATTTCTTCCACAAAGTTGGTGATATGATGGCTTTACGAAAGACCTGACTTTGATATCTCGTGCACCAAAAAAAAAGGAAAACCTGTGCTACTAATCTCACGTATGCATCATAGCAAAGTTGTTGATTCAGATAGCGGAAAACCGGAAATTATTGCTTAGTATAACCAAACAAGAAGTAGACAGTATGGATGAAAAATGTGTGAAATTCAGTTTTACCTGCCAAACGCAAAGATTGCCATTGACAATTTTTTACAAAATCCACAATCTTCCACAATCTTGTGGAAAAATTAGCAGAAGATTTGGTAAAACCACAAGTTATAAATATTTTGATGTAGAATAAATATGAGTTATTGCATTGTTTAATTTATTTACCTACACTTAGCTCTTTATTAGCCTAAAATCGGTTTACAGGATATTTGGGTTTTATTACAACTAAGGTTATGACACTGAAAGAGCATCTATATTGAATTTTCCAACAGCCTGCACATTTAAGTTTTTGCTTCCTCTTTGCATGCCATTAAGAATTATTTTTTTGTTTTATCTACGTTACCAAACTCATCCAATTAGAAAAAATATTGAATCTATAGTTATGGCTTCATATACAAATGAACTTGTTTCCAATCAGCTGTGGCCTGTTTAGGTAACAACTGAGAGATCAGATTATACCTGTTAGGTAACAACTGAGAGTTGTTTCAACATAAATGAGCACTGTTTCTATATAAATTGAATCTGTGACCTATCAAAATGATAGCGGATTCTCTATAAATTGAACCTGAAATTGGATCTAATTCTCTATAAATTGGACCTGGTTCCGTACAAATTGAACCTGATTTCGGATGGAAGTATTCATTATGTTATTTAGTTTATTATGCTTAAACTGGATATGGGATGTTTACTGTTAATTGAACCTATTTCAGAAAAAAAATTGAGACCGGAAGTAACATTTTTTCTGGACCGGAAATTCATTTTTACGACCGGAAGTTGTTTACCGGAAGTGACTTTTTTCTGGACCTGAAGTGTCCATTTTTACTTTCATAAACTTATGTTGTATGTAGTATATACAATACATAATTTATAAAGTTCCAACATATGTTTAATGCAAGTGTACCTTTAGATGTATTCAGCCCAGTTATTAAAAATTCAAAGATATTTAACAAGTGTACATGCACCCTTAGCTACGAGGAACTCAGATTAAAAATGTAAGTGCATATCCACCTTCAGCTTTCATAGTCGCTTTCAGCCCAAAAATTGAAATATAAAATATCAAAGACGTTGCCAGCCCAAAATCAAAATATAAAACATTAAAAATCCAAATAGCAGTTTCAGCTCAAAATTAAAATAAATTGTAAAAAATCAAAGACGTTTATACACACCTTTAGACGTTTTCAGCCCAAATATTAAAAATTCAAAGATATTATACAAGTGTACATGCACCTTTAGCTACGTTAGCAGCTCATAAAAATTCAAATATAAAATTAAAACCCGCCGTATTGATTTTGCTGCTGCTAATCACATTTTAATATTTTTAATACACTTTTTATTCAAAAATTTATGAACTGTCCCTGTACATTATTTTTTATATCAATCCTCGTAGAATATCTATAGTTACAAATCTAGTTACATTTCATTTTAAATCTAATAAAAGTTTAAAATCTAATTATTTTTCCAACCACAATTCAAGCCCCCGAAGTATTCTCCCAGATGAAACTCGTTATACACATCATCCTTGAGTCCCGCCGATTTTAAATTTCGCGCTAAATCTAGTTAAAAAAGTCTAATGATATGGCGGGAGAGTGTTGTTAGTTTACATATTGCTACCTCCATTTTTCAAATAAACATATAACCTAATGACAAATCTAGTAATAATTTTAAATCTAGTTATTTTCTTACTCAAAATTCAAATTTACCGCTTTTTTTATTACAACTGCCAAAATTCAAATTTCCCACCAACATTCAAATTTGCAACCAGTCGCATCTTGGATTTTGCGCATGCGCAGTTGAAGTGTGGATCGAGAACCCGCCAATTCACACTACTTATACACAAAATCGTCTTTGAAATTGTGTTAAAAAAATTAGTAAGTCGTGTCCCGGGAATTCAAAAAGTCCGGAAGTGCAGAAACCTTAATACATACAACTCTCCACAAATCTCTCGAGAATATCAAAATGGAACTACGCGCTGGGAAAGTAACGGGAATTGTTTTTATAATGCATAAGGATTTTTTTATATTTAATGAAATTCTACGAATTCCTGAAAAGTAACAAACACTCCCCAATGAACTATTAAAGATCTATAACAAGAGTCTTAAAGCAAGATCTATAACAAGAGTCTAATAGCCAGAAATGTTTAGACAGACTATTTTGATTATGAGGGTAATAAATTAATTATTCAAATATTTTTGCATTATTTTAATTTCTTGTTAAAACTTTGCAATAACTTTAACTCTTGGCTTGAATGAGAGAGTCTAAAGACTTCAAATTCCGAATAGCTTTTTATTCTTTACTTGTTCCATTATTGACATCTTATGGTTAATAAAGGAAAGAATTTTAAAAGTTGGACCACTGAGTTTAATCTCTAAAGATCACGATTTCTCCAAATTATTGCAATATATCGAAGCTGATATTTTGAAGAATGCACGATATGCAATTTGGATTATTTCGCATTAAAAGCAAAAGTGACACCTACCGGCCGAAACTGTTATGTAACTCTAGTCTATTTACGTAGGAAATGCAAAACGCCTTCTATTCTGGCTTATGAGTATAAATATTCAGGCCCCTTAAAAAGGCACGCTCAAAATACATCATGAGGATTACATTCAGCTATTTCCGCATAACAAATTTGAAAATAAATTTGAGCACAGTGAAGAAATGCCGCATAGTTCAAGGAACATGTTGTGTGATAATCTACGAAGGATTTCACTTCTTGCAGGTGTTATCTTATGGGCGTTTACTGACGATGGGCGATCGTAGTAGAAGATAAGAGGAGGTGATCGTCCAAAATAAAATCCAAAAACACTATGAAAGGTATAGAATTGAATGAAAACCGGACAGCATATCATCGCACCGTAAAAGACGAAGATCATTATGTTTTCAAAAAGCCCCATAACATTTCTAGAGGGCTCCTACATTAAATTGAAAACAAAAATTAAATACGTAACTGCAGCACTGGTTTAGGTATAAGTTTTAAACCTCACGTCAGTATAACAACGGACATAGCTTTGAAGAACATGTCTTGTCTGGCTCGTACATGACAAATCCGAAAATTTTTTTTAGGCAGCAGTACATTTGGAGATATCGTGTGCCCCTCATTCCGTATGAAGAGAAGAGCATCAAATAATTACAGTGCGAGTAGGCAAAAAATCAATATCTTTAAATTACATAGATAAAACGTCTCAATTTGTCACCAGATCTATAATTAATATTCAAACTTCTAGTAAAGTACACAAGACACTTCAGAAGCGTCAAGAAAATTAGGAACTACTAAATCTATAGAGAAACTACTAAGAGTACAGGCACAGTTTTTTCCTTACACAGAAACTAAAATGGCTTCCTTTATGTATGTCCTGTGTAAGGCTCCTAATTGTCCAGAATACTCAAAACATTATGCAAAACATGATGCAAAAACGTTATCCAATGCATGCGTACAAAATTAACCTAATGTGTTTTACATTTTAGCTTGTGCTATTTTTAAAATGTGTAATACATATTTCTGTTTTTTATAATGCTGTTCATTATTATATTTTACTGCACCTATTGAAATTCTTTAGGTGCTTTTATCTGTTGATATATTGTTTGTATGTGTTGATATATTGGACTGGATGGAGGAATAAATATTGGAGGCTGGCAATTGGAGAAGGTGTAAGGCTCATGGAGTGAAGAATATGGGGGCAATTAATAAGATTATGAGAGAGATTAAAAAAAGGAAAGGTAAGCACAAAAATGGAAGAGGGGGGTTTTATGTAGGAATGGGAAAGAAATACGAGGAATATACTAGGAAGAAGAGATGTATAAAACGAGTGTAAAGAAAAGGCAAGGAAGGTGAGGGAATGTCTCACTGTTTAGCCACATCTTCCCTCTAATTGTGTACGCTCCTTAATGAAGAAATAAAATCAAGGAGGATCAGCATCTGTGCTGCGGACGCCTATGCCAATAGCAATCAAACTTAGTTAGATATTTAATATATTGAGTAAAGTATAGGCTTATTTATCACTTCATGTAACTTACACCAATTCAAGATAATTCTAATCAATTCAATTGTCTATTTTATAGTTTTAAAAGAAATGATAAAATCGTATTATCACGGAAAAGATTCTTATTTCAGGCAACGCTTAGTGTTTCATGCAAATGATACGTGTTATCTTAAATTTCTGTCGGCGATCGTGTTAAAAAGTCAAATACTTTCCTACACTGACAAACCACAGCTTGAAGCAAAAGGAAGTTGAACAAAATTGAATTCTGTGTAACTTTTTAATATATTTTACAAGAAAATGTTGGAAATTTTAATATATCACGGTGAAAATCTATATTTCAATTAATGTATACAATGACTAGCTGATCATTAACTGACGTATTTAATTAATGCGCCCTGAAAGAACTTAGTCAATATGCGCACTTCTGATAAGATGCTAGTGAAAGACAAAGTGGTAAATATAGTCAAATCTCTGTAATCGGATAATATGAGAGCAAATGCAAATGTGGAACACCAATGAAGTGGATACAGCTAAGACGCCAACGCAAATTTTACATTCTCTGGAAAAATTCCGTATTTTTGGAAAAATGTGCGTTTTCCGCGGAAGAGCCGCATACTAAGGGGCATTATGTCGTTAGTCTGGTATAGCCTACCACTAGAAATCGATAACATCACACACAGAAACATCTGTAGTTGTTTTGTCCTTCGCGGAATCACTTTCGCAAAATCCTTCAATTTAATGTATGACTTCTTCTCACTGGCTGCTTTTACATGTACAGGGGTAGCTCTTTCGGCGATCTTCGCTTGCATTTACTCTGATTGAAGGAACGACTCATGTTCTCGTAGATTTTCGACAGAAAAGCAACGCAACATTGATCCTTAAAATTTTCAACGGATTAAAGAAGCTTTCCCATTGGTCGTAGTTCTAAACTTCCTAAGATTTTTAGCAGAAGTTTCCTTCAAGCCACGTTCACGGAGCCTTCGAGTTATGCAAATTGCCACTGTCCAGGCGACACGCCAGAAGAGTCTTTTTGCCAGCTAATTGCATATAAAAGGAGCTACTCAATCTAGCGTTTACCAGGCGCATGTTGAGTCTTGTCTTAATTGTCTTCGAGTGAGCATTTCGCACGTTTCTACTAGCATAAATTGCAACAAGTGATCAGATCTATTTTCTTGCATTACGAGCTAATTCGTGGTCTTGAATTTGATTTTCTCGAAGTAAGCGCCAGTAGTAAATTGCTTATTTAATTTATTTAAATTTAAATGACAATAAACCAAGTCAGAATTAAGTTTTGATAGACATCAGGTCAAGTATATACATATACATATTACATTATTATTTTCTGCTAAATCTTTCGTTCTGTTGTCATCAAGTTCTTACGCATTTCGTTCACTCGTAAGTATTTAATGAACCCTTCGCTCTCACCTACTTCGTCAAAAACGAGGGGGTCAAGGTCAAAAGAAGAGAGAGGCCAAGTGCACCAAGACAACGAGGATTGCAGAACTCCAGAGAGGTCAATCAAGCAGTGTTGTGCGCGTACTCCATCTATGCTGGCAGATGTGCCTAATCCAAGCACAATACCAAAGCAACAAACATATCACAATCGACGACAATTCCGTTACTACTTTGGCAACAGTTATTAAAACCCTCGTACGCACCACTGCCATCTTTGCCATAAAATAATATCGTACCTTCAACAATTTATCTCAAACCATCAACTACGTATTTCATATCTTCGTACTCACTAACTGACTGGAACAACCTACAATATCTTCGTTTCCCATCCATTATCCGACCATTTAATTCTACCAATGTCCGCACAAGAACACACGACACTATTGATTAAGAAGAGACCGAGAATCATCCTAACAAATTTTGGATTATGAATAAAGCTACTCAGTGTCAGTGAATTACATTCGCGAATCGAGTCATATCTATGAAGTTATAAATACTAAGAACAATAAACCTTATTATAATACTTCGTTATGGCGAATATTATGTTTCATGCATGAGCATTTTATCTTACAATCAGAATAAGAAAAGCAATGTAATGGCCAAAAGCATAATCACGATCCTGCTTTAATTAAACTCAATTACATATGTTTTTTTTTTGTTTTGCGTAGGAAGTGGAGAATCTTCAAAAGACAAAGGATGCCCGATGCATCCAATAGTGTGGGATTTTTACCCACTAAACTCCACTCCCTGTTGGGATATTATACTTAGGAGGTTGGTGAATTTATTGAGAGAGGCTTTAGGATTTATCATCCTCTTCAGCCTGGAACTGGTTGCTAGTATAAGAGATTACATATGTAGTAGGGCTTATACTCACATATTTAACCCATACCTCTTAACAATAATAATGGTTGTAATTATAATTCTCAAAAAGTTTAATAGCTAATTTGGTGGACTAGCATACAGTGACCTGGGATCGAATCCTGGCAGAATTTTTTAGAACGTCCATGTCTCGCAATGATTTGGAGTCTTGACATAGTCTTCATGATTCTTGACATAGAGGCGATAAATAAACATAAACAGCTATCCAGATTTTTTGGCTCAAAAACAATAAAACTTAAAGAAAAGTTATCATTAAAATAAACATTAAAATGAACTTTAAAATGAAAAATAAGCAATGTTGATGACTGACTGCCTTTATTCCCCTTTCACCTAACATTAAAGTTTGGTGCCCTTTGTTGTGTTGTGATTGGCCTGAACAATTGGAAAGATATACCTACCCCTGCCTTAGGTAACTTATGAGTAAAGGTGGGAAGCGCTTAGTGCTAAGAATTAACAACGAAAAGACAAAATACATGGTCGGCATGAGAGAAAAGGAAAGGTTTTTTGCGGTGAATCACTTGGAATGCGAAGAAGGAAGGTACGGTACGAGCGAGTTGGAGAGTTCAAGTACCTAGAGGCCCTGGTAAGTGAGACCAACGAGATCAGTACAGAGATAAAAGCACGAATTACCGCAGAGAACAGATGCTTCTATGGTTTTAATAAGCTACTGAAATCCTTAACGCTCTCTAGAAATCTCAGCGCTCATGTATCGCCTCAACATTCGCTACATGATGGTAAAACAATAGTAAAACTTGGACGCTTAATGTACTGGACAAGAATCTGCTCCGGGTATGGGAAAGAAATGTAGCGGGAAAGATCCTCAAAGAGATTTGTGAAGATAGCGATTGGCGCATTCGAACCAACGAAGAAGTATATCAGCTCTACGGTGATATTGACCTGATTGTTGAGCTGAAGAAGAGACAGCTGAGCCATGTTATAAGAATGGAGTGAGATAAAATCCCCAAGAAGACTTTCGATCAGCAACCACAGGGCAGGATGAAGCCAGCCAGGCAAAGGAAGAGTTGGATTAATGACGCCAGAGAGGATGTGCAGGCGCTGGGGGCCAGACTTAGAGGAGATGCGCTGCAAGCAAGGAAGAATGGACGGCTGCTGTAGGAGAGGCCAGAGTCCTACATGGACTGTAACGCCAGAAGAGTAACTAGGTCCCTCAGGTAACTATTTGTTAATATCTCACAAGATTCACAATATTATTAATAATATTTTACAACACTAAAATATTTATTAATAATATTTACAATATTTAGTTAAAGCTAAGCTTTTGTGTACTTAGCATCAAAAATATAATTTTTGGAAAATGTGTGACGTTGAATTTGTTGAATCAAAGCTGCTTTATTGTAATACGAAAGCTATAAGTTAAATAAAGAGAGGCGAAACAAAGACCTAACAACAAGCTTGCAATGTTCTTCACAGTGATAGTGTCACAACTAACCAAGTTGTTGCTAAAAGAGATCACACGTGTGTTGCTGACTCTGCAAGGTAAAAGGTTGAAAAACTGATTTCCTACAACTTTTGCGCAGTCAATAACAAAGGTCACGGATGCCAGACCAGACTAGATCTTGTAATGGAATTGCCTATTTCCTCAAAAAATTCGCCTTAATATGGAATGCGTCAAAAGAGTCTTGGAGTGACAAAGTTTTTAAGCCGATCTGAGATAATTTTGCTGAGCAGAAATTTTGATGAAGGACTTTCTCCTTATTTACTTTTTCGCAGTAAGACGAATTTTTAACTAAGTAGGTGTTATTTCGAAACACCTTTTCTTATTCCAAATATAGACGTAAGATCTCATTACATCGAACTATAAATCCGACACTTAACCATTACGCTATGAATGTCTGTACAAACAATTATTAAAATTTCTCATTTAAACGTTGATTGTATGTAAGTTTGCATACATTAAGAATGTGTTATGAATTTGGACAAATTAACACCTTTTAGAAATTAAGATGAATTATTAATGTATAACAATGAAGCAAGGGATTTAAACAATCAAAAGTCACCTCGTATAATACTTGCATTGGGTTGTTTTCTGAGAAACACGGGACCATCCTCAAGATGGTCGAAGTTGCCTCTACAGTGATCTTAATAGAAAGCTCCAGTGAATCTACAGTGAATCTTAATAGATAACAATCAAACTTCAAATCCTTAACACATGTGGCTCATGTCCAGTATTATAGTACGTACTAACACGATATATGAAGATATGTAAGCAGTATTTACTTTTCGCAGTAAGACGAATTTTTAAGGAAGTAGGTGTTATTTCGTTTAAGTAAGTAGGTGTTTCGAAATAACCCCTACTTACTTTCTTTGGCCATCTTTAGATGGTCCGATGCTTCTCAGAAAAAAATCCAATGCAAGTATTATACGAGGTCAACTTTCATTGTTAAAGTCCCTTGCTTCATTGGTATCCATTGGTTCATCTCAATTTGTAAAAGGTACTAATTCGTCCAAATGCATAACACATAGTTCATATTATACCATATCTATATACAGCGAATAATTCAAAATATAACATCTTAATGTATGCAAACTTACATACAATCAACGTTTAAATGAGACATTTTAATAATTGGTTGTACGGGCATTCATAGCGTAATGGTAAGTGTCGGATTCATAGTTCGATGCAATGAGACCTTACGCCTATATTTGGAATAAGAAAAGGTCGTGATAATAGCTATAAATCTATGCTAGAAACACGTGTCCACCATGCCCCAATTTTTAGAACTAATTATTAAAATACCATTTCCATTACAATTTTCGAAATAACACTTGCATAACACTTATGCAACAAATATTGTTCCAGTACTGTATGCGCTTCTTCAAATAGATGCGCAAATATAGATAAAAATGTTAACACATACAGAATATTATTTTCGTTAATTAGGACTCACTTTCCTGATTGAGCACTAAAGTATTTTAAGAATTACCTTGACGTTGCTGCCACAGAAGCCATACGAAATATTTTTCCAAGAATATGGGTTATCAAATGAATAGAAAGAAAAAGAGGAGATACGAAACCATATTCGTGTAGGCGCATCGCTAGCACATTTTTCCGAGAATGTACTAGAAGCTAGAGTGTGCACTATAATGGAGAATTCGCCAAATTGTCTTAATAACTAACAGAATTTAATAATTATTTTGTAAGCCAGTCGATGGATAATAAAACTGTACAAAATTGTGGAATTGCTTTGTTTTACCATATATAACAACTTGTTTTGAAATAATGGCACAATGGATTGAATCGGAACATTGGAGAAAGTATCCCAAACATTTTTGCACTCTTGCAGTTTTCAAAAGAGGATACTCAACATTGCCTAATATTTATTATTCAAACAGAATTCCACATCCGCAAAAACGGTGTACCAAATACATAAAATTAGATGAACGAATAAGACAAATTCAAGAGATCTATTTGAGTAATAAAATAACAGTAGGAACCGTAACAGTAGGAAAACCTTGAAAAAGAAATATCAAGAATGAAAATAGATATTCTTGGCGTAAGTGACATACAATGGTCGGGAAACAGTGAAATCCAGTTGGCAGATGGCCACTTTTATTACACCGGCACAGATGATGTATACCACAGATATGGCGTAGGGATA
>WYDF02321441.1:0-14403 GCA_009867245.2 Adranes taylori
GAAGACTACCAAACTTAATTAAGAGAAATCAGTTTTTTATGGTGATAACATGCATTTTAAAGCAAATAAATTGCACAATAGAACACATATGAGACTTGAAAAGCCACTGATATACCACTGACTCTTGATATCATATACTTGGACGGTATATTCGCAAATTTAAACATATTGGGGGAATAGATATCGTGGTAATCATTGAAAATTGCGAATCATATATGAGAAATGGCCAAAATTTTCATCGGAAATTTTTTCTACCTTTGTGGTCTCTCAAGTTTAAAACCAGATACGATTGAAATGGTGATTAAACTTCTCAGAAAGAATTATCTTACTTTGAAAAAAAGTTAATATGATGTGATTTGTTAATTAATAATATATGTTCTACTGTTTTTGAGATCATATGAACAGGTAAATTAGAAATAAATAACCTGTTCGTGGAAATATTGATAACTAATGCTGTGAATATGACACTTGCATATAAAGTACTTGGAATAATGAGTAATGTTTTACATTATAAAAAATGGAAGGTATCATTTCAATATAAATTCGCTAGAAATTCTTTTGTCCATGGTTATGTGAAATACGCGATTTGACCGATGACAAAGAAATCAATTCCTGGTAAACTGACGTCATAATAAGGTACTAATGGGTTATTGTAACGTAACCGTAAAGAACATATTAATTAAGTCTTTAAGAGACAAATCCCGCTGATTGGCGCAGCTCACAAACTCAATCGCGAATCGGAAATATATTTATTATTCACCTTTTGTAAACAAAAAAATATTTCTATTTCACATAAAGAATTTACAGAGACAGTTTTTCACACGCTTTCTAATTGGTTTATTAAAATTCTGTTCAGATTTAAACAGATTTGTTGAGCCACGACCGGTTGCCGGAAAAACATATCCTTTACTTTGTATTAACGAAAGAAAATCAATTGTTGTGAATTATAAGCGAGGTGCACACCAAACTAAATGGGACAAATGGATGGACTAAACCATTTAAGGACTAAATGGATGAAGGATTAATTTTGAATACGATGCACAAATGTAAGCTTCTTAAGCATTGTAGAATTGAATATTATTTTGGCAATTTTATGCGCCGTTACTAAGCTGATATGCGCCGTTACTAAGCTAAGAAGTTTATCTTCTGTTTATGTGTCTGCTTTTATTGTGTTTTTAATATTTGATTCTTTTGACACTGACTATCTGATCTAGTGACTTTATTGGATACTGTATTTTGAAACGAAATGATTATTAGAATGTCTATTCCTTGAATTTAAGTACCATGTGCATATATGTGTAAATTACTTGAATTACTTACAACAGATTTTTCTTAATTTACTTCACACTTTTCTTCACTTACCATCGACATCTAGAACATCGGAGGGTTGCTCAAGCTATTGTCGAATACCAGGAGGTAATACTTGTTTGTCAAACGTAAATAAAGTAGATTACTAGCTTGGTATGGCAGAGTTTTAGTGTGCGTGTGTGAGAGATAAAATATAAAAAAACGTCTCAAAAATGAATCATTTAAATTAGACTAAACACTGAGATAATTTGGATACAGTTGTCAGTTAAAAGTGCTCGAGAAGTTTGAAGTAACTTAGAAGCTGGTACTGCAGAAGAGGATTTCATCTTTCTACCACCTACGTTCACTATTAAAAATACTCTTTTGTAGGTCGGGTTAGATCACTGGTAATTGGCCAAATTTGACTGTGACAATATATCTGACCAGTAAATTTAATTCAAATGGGTTAAATAGTTTCGGAAAACGCGCATTCAAACATTGAATTGTTAATTGATAAATCATAAATTTTTTAATACATACAAGTACATTAATTAGTTGATTAAATGTAAAAACGGATGAACTTGGAGCTGATAATCATAAAACAATGTGTTGTACTACATAAGACGTGTTCTATAATAATTTTAACAATAAAACTGAGACACAATATATTTACCGTACAGAAAATATTAACAAAACTTGAAAAAAATTTCATCATCTTTCAGTCGCAACCCTGAAATTCTCGTATATATTTCATTAATATTTAAAATTCCAAATGTACTATACTTTGAAGTTAGTCTTTTGTTGTACAATGATATATAATGATACGGACAATAGACGAGACATAAAAATCTGCATTTGAAAAGCTGCATTTCCTTGCAATGATATCGAAATGTCTCTAACAGTTATCCTTAATGGAACAGCAATTTTCTCCCGACTGACAAAAGTTTCAAAGTTTGTTGTAGACAGTTCTCCTAAAGAAGCTCTCCTTCAGAGTTTTCTTGAACTGTCAAGTTTTATTAAATTGATTAAAGTAACTATACGAACGAAACGTGATACGAAGAAATACATATCTATCAAAATATGAAATAAAAGAAAACTTCATAGGAGAATATTTTTAAATTACATTATATTTATTATTAATATTCTTTAAAATTGAATACATTTTTAATAATATTAATATATCAGTTTGAATTTAATATTCCTATTAAATACTTGTGTGTATGCCAATTGTTTAATTGACGAACAAGTAATTTATAATAACTCCTTTTTTCAAAAGTGTTTACACTAAAAGTAGTAAACACGCCAGTGAAGAGAGGAGGGGCTTGGCACCGTAAGGTGTACTTGAGTATTTTTCTATTCTACCTATATATAGAAAAAACAAATGAAGATTGCGATAAAGAAAAACTATGATAAAGAAAAAATGAAATGAAGATTCTGGAAAGGGGTATAAAGGAGAAGCAGTAGTTAATCTTGTTCAAACTGTTCTACAGCTGTTGCTTAACCTTCTCTATTTCAACGGAAAGGGAGGTGTGTGTTTAACTATAGTTATAGTACAAACCGTCTATGTGCCGATAAAAATTAGCATAAAACACTCACCAAAATGGATAGCCTAGCTCAAATAGACTTAGTCGTCAACACACTAACCAATCAAATCCAGGAGCTAGCTTCTGAAAGCATTCCAAATAAATCTATAAAGCTAAATAGGCTTCCACTTCCCCCAAATATTGTCAGTATGATCCGAGAGAAGAGAAGAATCTACCGACAATTTTTGTCACGTAGGGATGCGCCAATCAAAACAGAGTGGAACAGACTCAATGCTCTAATAGACGCAAGATAATTGCATACAAAGAGGAGCGTTGGGTCGAAGCCACATACACACTAAATTAGCGAAATGGTAAAAAAACCTTGCAGAAATTCCAAGTCCTAACAGGACTGAAATCTAATTCCAAACTTCAACTGAAAGATCTCCAAGGCAAACATATAAGCCCTCCAGCGCAATTAGCTGAGAGCTTTGCATATCATACGGAACAAATCTATCAAGTTCCATAAAACCCACAGTTTGACAACAATTTTCTGACAGAAACAAATTATCTTGTGGACAGTTTTGCGAGCATACATACACCCATAATCAGTTTTCCAGAATCTGAGGACAACTTGTTTCCCATCACCGCAGACGAGGCCTTCGAAACCTTAAAAGCCGGCAAAAAACAGCTTCTGGAAATGATACCCTGACATGCTGAATCCTTAGAAACATCCCTCTGGAAACAATCCAACTACTCTCCAGTATATACACTATGTTTGTTGTTACGATATTTTCCCAGTTCCTGGAAGACTGCAAATAACATTAACATGCCTAAACTTAATAAGGATACGAGCAGCTACTCATCTTAGCCCATTCACTCTCCTCAATGTCCTGAGTAATATTTTTGAGAGGATTAAGGACCTGCCTATCCCGTCTAAGGAGAGTGCTTGAATCATATCACATTATTCCTGATAAGCAATTTGGATTCAGAGTTTCTAGATCAGCACGCACATGACCCTCTCCTGAATCTCCAAACTGATGTAATCTGATCACTAAACAGCAGCCACTGTTTCTTAGCAGTTCTCCTGGACATTTTCCAGGCACTCAGTCTATCGTGCCGGACTGATCAGAAAGCTAAAACAACTTAACCTATTACATCCGACCATAATATAGCTCATCAAATCCTACCTCACCTTGCATCAAAATAGGAGATGAATTATCTAGGGAAATTCATCCTCTAGCCGGTGTCCCACAAGGCTATGTGCTTGCTCTATATTGCATATTGTCATAATATGCCTCAACTTGAAACTCAAGATTGTCACAGTACTCTCTATACGCCGATGACACAGCTTCCTGAGCCTGCGGGCCCCAAACAAAAACAGTCAGCCACAACACCCAAAATTATCGCGACACGTTTTCTGATTGAGCAAAAAAATGGCGAGTAACACCAGATCCTGCTACAACCCAAACTATTCTGATCCAACACCCCAACTACACAAGAAATAAACATAAAAACCCTTTTAAAATCCAACCTCGCCTATGGGAAGAATCCATCCCACTACGGGATGAGATTACGTACTTGGGCATAACCTTCAGCAGAATGGAAAAACGACTTAGACTCCACTTTGGTCAGAGTTAGAAAACGAGCCAATATAATTCAGAGGACGACAGAGGACGTCAGAGGACGGGCTGTGACTCCAAAACACTTCACCATACCTTTAGAACATATATTAGACCAATTATCGATTACAGAGCAGTTCTGTACTCTTCTGCCACAAACAGGGAAATCCACAGGTTAACAACTTGTGAGCGTGCAATTCTTAGGAAAATTCACAAGCCCCATTATAAGTTTCCAAGCGCTAATCTGTAAGATCATTACGCGGCCACTCCACTCAATGATAGATTGAAAACACTTCAAACTAAAAATCCGCTAAGACGCTCACAAGAAAACAACCCAATAGCCAGCAACACCCTGAGATCCAGCTGGAAAGTCCAAAAGTGGCGTCGTAAGCCCCTAAAAACCCACCAGCCAAAATTATTCAGGGAATGCAAGAGCCCCCGAAGATCTCCAGGAAATCCTGGACACAATTCCACTATGTTTTCGTTAAGAGAAGCATAACAGAAAAAACAAAATCCATAAAAATAAAAAACTTATAGAAATAAAAAAAAAAGGAATGTAAGCAAAGACAAATCAAAAAGTATTAACATTTCCCATTAGCAAGTCAACCGAATCGGTCGCTTTCAGCAGTAGATTAGGTCCAAGCAGCATCAAAGGTACACGTGATACTAAAAACCAAACCCATCACTTAACCCACCTAATTCCGGAACAAGCTACTTAATTATGCTAAGGCCAAGGCTTTGCAGGTCCTTGGCTGTAAAGTAAGTGCTATAGCATAATATTACTCCTGCAAGCTATCTGTACCTATTCTGTGGCTAACTACTCAAAACCAATTCCAAGCTGAAGAGGATGGAAAATCCTAAAGCCTTCTTGAAATAATACTATATGTCCTCAATTAGTCCATTACTGGTAGGGAGTGGAGTTTTAGTAGGTAAAAATCCCACATTGTTGGATTCAGCGGGCATCCTTCGTCTTTTTGAAGATATCTCCACTACCACGTAAAACAAAAAAAAAATAATAATCTATGTCCCGACACTGAGAGAGAAAAGTCAAACCCCTATAGACCCCTGTTCCCTCTTGTAGAACACCAGTAGTAAATACTGAAACCAAAAGATTAGAATTCAATAAAATTTCACAATTTAAAAATTGATAAAGAAAAATACTATTCTATAGCAGAGGTTACCAAATTTTTTCTATAGCTGGCAGCACTAGAGAAAAGTATCGACTATTTTTACCATATCATTAAACAAAAATATTTATTGCCCCAAATAAATTCTTTATTAGCATTCATGGTATTTTCTTTTTCTTGCTTGCATTCAAATTAAAATAAATACTGATTGGCAAAAATCATAAAAAATAAAAAAAAACAAATAAAAATAAAGTCCACACAAACATAGAAATCAAATCTTTTGGCCCACATCAGAATGTTTGGCCGACCGCAAGCCACCGAATTTCGTTCTAAATTACAAAAGCAGCACGCAAATAAAATTAAATTTTCAGATGTAAATAGCTGCATTTTTAATTGTGCGGCTAATTTAATTTTTGCTCATACACCATATTTTTAAAACTAAAAAATTTGTAGCACTAAAAGCAAAAATTTTTAGCACACTATTTTCCCACTTTTTGTTTCTTTTTATCTTTCTTTACGCACAGAGTTAGTCCTTGGCGATTCATCATTAGCACTTGTTATATCTCAATATACTTAACTAGAAAGATACATATAGATGTGGAGCATATATTTTGGTATGATATGAAGCTATAAATTCCAGGAAATTTAGTATTTGATTCTCCTTTAACTTGTTAGTTAGGTATGTTCCAAAATAATTCATGACCCGACCTCCTTTCATCTATTATAAATCAAAAGTTTTACCATGTCTAATCAATTCAATTAGCTTCATAGTTGGTAAAGGTACGAATCGATTAGCATAGAAACCTACAGCTGTAGCTGCGCAATAAAGACCCTTTATTTTTGTCTTTATAAAGACCCTTTCTACATCGAATCAGTTATATACAAACTACATCCTTTAGATTTTCGACTGAATCTTTCGATCATTTATCACATTGTGTAATCTTTAATTCTTCTTGCTCACCCATATTCATATTTCTTAACCCTTCAGTGTATCTACGTCTTCGATGAGAAAACCAGGACGGGACAGGCCTCAGGGAAGCTAAAGGAGGCAATCTCACCATCAAGCCAAGATCAATGAGGCAACCTTGCCACCGAACTAACATCGCCGACGAATCAATCTAATCACGAATAAATTTCATCAAGCATCAATATCATAAATGGATCACCTCACCAACGAGTTAACGTCACCAACGGGCCAAGTCGTCTCCAACTATTCACCATACATATAGCTAACTACTACAATGGGCCGTATTTAGAAAAATCTGCCCGATTAGAGAGAATAAATAGCTAGAGTTTCAAGCATGAGTATTTATGTTATAGAAAATTAATACAGTCCATCAAAAGAACCTATTACCAATTTTGTCATCCGACGTGATGGATCCTAGCAGTTATAATAAGCTGAATATATAAAAGCTATGGGTCCGTCAGATAGATAGTGTAATGCACTATAAGATGAATAAGTTGAGCTTTAACTATGTGAAAATTTACAAATGGCTCATTTCCGTAATCTTAAATGTAGAAAACAAACAAACAGTTTCTTCACTACAAGGAATTAAAATCGTATTAATTAAAATCCAGTAGTAGGTGTGTGGAAGATCAAAATTAAAACTATGAAACAACGGAAGTCATTACTAGAAATATTAATGTTAAGAAAAAATTATATGAATAAGAAAAAAATATGAATTCAAGATTCCATAATAGTGCCAATAAACTCTAATAAACTCTGCACCTTTTTTAATGGATACAACAATTTTAAAGAAATTAGAATGCTTTCAATTCCAAAATTACGTTTTCAGAAAGGAATTTATACGCATAAAATAGTTTATGTCTCTTGACGTATCGCAAACCCTTCGTTTACGGGTGTCTACCCAATTTTGAGACAGATTGTGATTGATTGCTTCGATTCCATTTATGGAAAACTTACACTTTTCACGTTGTTCCTTGGAACAACGACTGACTGCTGCTGACATTGACAATTCCGTTTTAAGGAGAGATAAGTTGCTTCTTGAAAGAAAGCGTATTTTTGGAAAACTATTTTTAACATTCGTATACTAACTCACAATATAAATTTATTTTTATGTTGTATATACAGGCATATGAAAAATTTGAAAGCAAGAAGTTTTCGATATTGAAATTTTAGTTAGGAAACACGTATTATTTGACTTAGTTGATCAGATTTTTTATAGTATATTTTAAAAGGTTGTTAAACTTATGAAACTACAAAAGTGTTTCCCAAAAATATTATTTTCTTTAAGCAGAAAATTTTTATGAAGCTTACTAAAATTGCCAAATTTTAGTAGACTTCCTACATTTTTCCTATTTATAAAAAATAATGTCCTTTTAAAGTTTCAACCTTTTAGAACAGACTGTAAAAAGAATAATGAAAAATGTTAAATAATAAACGCCCAATAACTGAGGGCGCAATAGATGTGTTTGTCATTTTATGTGCTTTTATATGTAAGTAGCAATGTGGGAAGGCATTCTCTCAAATTTGCCTCTAATTTCATAAGATCCAATAATATTTCGAATGCTCTGTATACACAAGACTATATTTATTGGATAGTCTATCTGAAATAAAAAATGTTACATCCGAAAAAGATTTTTGTACGTGTAATATTGAAATTGATAAGGTATCGAAAACCCTAGATATATTAAAATGGAATCCAAATGAAATAACAAAGTAAATAAAATATCCTTACGTACACTGTACGTGAGAGTTTGAAACATGTGCGTGCGCTATTCCAAATAGAGGCAATTTTCTTCATTGGCAAAAGCGTCATTTCAAGATATTGTTCATTGAGGTGGATGAGGGTAACATTTTTACAATGTACAGAGATACCATAGGTTATATTTTCTTATTGAAAAGATCTTCGGCAGTTTCTACAGATAGTCTCAATAAGTTTTTCAGGAAATTTCGCGCAGGTGTTGAAAATATAATAGAGTTTCATAAATAAAGTGATAAGCACTTGAATTTTGTAATGCTTAATTTGTGATACCGCTGGACCAGACCTTACTTTGCGTTGCTGTTCTTATCTTGTGGACAAGGGTTTTATCTGTTCAGTATTTTTACAATAGATGGCATTATTTTCGATCTTTTTATTTTTATTGGATTATTCAAATTGTATGTCACTCAATTGGGAGAGAAATAAATTGAGATTTTTTCTGTCATAATATTTAACAATTTTAAGTAATTACTTTAAAGACTGAATATATCAGCAGTCGTGTAGTACTTATATTTTGCAGTAGATGGCGTTATTTTCTGTCATTAGTTTACAGTTAAATAGTGGTGGTATATTTTTCAAACGAGGTGTGCGTCACAAGCTGTTTCCAAAATTCAAGAATATTAACATTAGAAATGAATAATAATGTTATTATTCATTTCTAATGAATAATAACATTATTATTCACATAACATTATTATAGTGAGTGGATAAGCATTCGGAATTGTAGGCTGATTGTTTTAATCAAGTTGGTTGAAGAGTTTTTGATTTTTAGTGATATTGAGCAGTTATGATGGATCCATTTCCTGAAAGGTAAGCATAGTGAGTGGAGCATGCGCAGTAGGGAGAGAATTATCGAAATGATGGATCGAGTAGGGCGGGCTCCTCACTTATGGTTTCGTAGCTGAAACGAACAGCAGCTATTTTTCTAGCTCGTAAATTTCAGTAATCGGATTAGAAATTTACTGCTAATAAGCCCAAATATTGGGGTAATGTTTGATTCTGGAATTCAATAATATCGGAGCAGCAATAAGACATGTAAGGGGAAACCAGCTATTTATTCAGTTGGTAAGTATCTTTTTTGAATAAATGAGGTACGGAGGCGGTCGGCCATTTTCTTTTGCTTTATCTCAACTATTTCGACGTATTAATTTTTATTGGATTGTACTTAGGTCTGGATATTTCCCCGTTTAGAGCAGTTCGAGTGGTGGATACGGCGAACTTGGAAGATAGATTACATCGTGGATTTTATGGTATGGGGAACATGGGACTAATGGATTTTTAACTAGCTGCCGGAGTCACAAGTGTTACGTTAAGCGTGACAGCTTTCAGGCCGTAGAAAACTGGGACCATCGAGTTGGTAACAGGAATCAGATACTTTTGTACTTGATATTTTGGTATTTGATAATTTTATTAAATTGTTTTTGGTATATATATTTCTAAATTGATAATTAAATTGTAAAGTTAGGATCTGGCACTGGAGCGGTTGATGATATGTGTGTTTGGATGTAAGGACTAGTTATCTTACTCACGAAGGGTTTGGTACAACAGAATTGATGCAGAAAGAACAATCAGACATTTCAAAGGCCATGGAATTCATTACCCAAGTGAAAATTAATGAGAGGGACAACTGCGACCCAGAAAAATAAAAAGATAGTTTGAATACGAATCATAGGATGAAACTTATTTTCATCCAAAACAAGCTTTCAAGAACTTCAACTTGTACATACCTACTTGATGAAACGATCTTTTGGGGAAAGATATCAACATCACACAATTTTTGGTTTCATGCATGCTATTAAAAATGAGGAAAATTAAGCACTTTTCAAAAAATCTGTCACTAACCCATAGTAGTGATACCTACACAGGCGGCATTCAACTTAATCAGGGATTGTTGGTTATTATATCTATCGCAGTGGAAAAACTCTCTAAGGATACCAATGGAAATATAAAAAATTATAACATCCTTTTGTCTAAATGAAAACTTCCCAAAATATCTATGTAGTCCTCAGATTGCCTTCAATTTCCCAGTCACTGTTGCTTCAGGAGAACGAGGTTTTTTACAGAGCTTATAAGTCATCAAGATCAAAATGTCTCAAGAAGAGGGGACCAAGAAAATGTCTCGCACGCGTGAACATTTTATCTCGAGCTGCCCTTGAGTGTTACAATCAATATCCCTATCTTCAGAATTTACAATATAAAATAAAGAATAGATCTTATTTTTTTATAAATAAAAGCCGCTCACTCACTACTGTACTCAACACAGCGAGAGATATCGGATGTCTCATGACACCTTACATTCAACACATAAAAATTATGGACATTACCGTTGGGACATAGCACCCCTTAGATGAAGCGCCCGTGTGCGGGGCACAACCTGGACGCCCACACGCGGCAGCCCTTTCTGCATATCTCGCAACTAATATTCCACGTAGGATGTCTCCTATGTTGAAACACACTATGCTAGGTGCTATTGGCCTCAAAATAAAGTGTTATTGGACAAATTTGGACAAATAAAATATTATATACAACTGAATAGAGTAATATAAGCTTTTCTAAATATAAACTTATATATAACTCAATAAGCTACTTTGCAGACTGAAAAGCACAATGGGGTTTAGGATTTAAGTTTTTATATTACAATACATTAAACTATATTTGGCGTAGGATATGCGCTTCAGCGAGAGGTGCATAATTTCCTTGGTCATTTTTGTCTTTATCGAAGCTTTAGTATACAGGTTACCAACGCACTCCTGTCATCATCTAAAAGTTATAAATTCTTTTTAACCGTAATTGTTTAAAAATTTGATTTTACCATCTCACTACATCTGTTACGAGAAAATTAGCGTTCTCCTTGAAAGATTTCCTAAAGTGAAAACGATCAAAATGCAAATGGAACGTTTAGGGGAGAACGATAAAAGTATATCTTTGCATGTTTTGGGAAATCAAAAGACTCAATTTGTTGTTCTAAAACTATGCTTTATCAACTTAACCATTTTGTAGTATCACATTTTTGCATAACATTTTTGCGTTTCTATAAGAATTCATGGACGGGTACTACCCCAATTTTCAAGTACTGGAGAAATAGTCGATCTATTTAATTTTGACATTGTGTCTTATAACTGATCAAGTAAATTCAATAATTTCATTACCAAATTTTCATTTCTATTTTTACCACACGGAAAATAACTAACATTTTCTGCAACTCTTACATGGAGTGCGGTTTACTAAACTGTTTAGGGACAGTACACTAAACTTATTTCAGCGTAATATAGAAAAGCGTAGTAATTATTTTAGGACCTCGCCGGCAGGTCCTCATAATCATTGAAGCTTTTATAACGCTCTTGAACAGTTTGGTCTGAACTTATAAAAATCTTTTGCTTCTTGGTTAACTAAATATGTTTTAAAATCTTGCAAATCATTTTATTCTGCTAATGGTATCAACTGCCTTTTATATTTAATTCTGATTATTTTGCCACATAAAAGTGCGCGTGCATGAGAGTATACAGCGTTGGGTTAGAATTCGCTTATCTTAATAGTGTAATAAAGTCCTTAAATTCTTATATGATAAACACAGAAATACAATCGTTTAAATAGTTTGGTGTATTGTTCTCTAATATTTATAACTTCAAATGTATGCTTCTACTTGCGGTTTTAATTTTCTGATAATATGTAGCTCTTATCTATAATGCAAAAATTGTTATGATGATTCCATTCCATTAATAAAATAGTAAAATAAAAATATCGTACTAAAGATAATTAGATTTTTGGTAATTAATATGTTCTCATTGTGATAAGGCTTTTCTTCTACTTATTTTTTTTTTCTAACGTTGACGGCGTTAAATGATTGACTGACGAAGTTCTAACGCAGATGGACCCGGTCCATTAATATTACGAACATGGTGATATAAATTGTTGAATATACTATGACATTTTATGGTTTAGAACATGAATGTATTTGTTGTAGCAATGTAGGATCTATTCGCTTACACCGAAGTAGTACCGGAATAGAAGGCGATGATGCTCGTCACGTGTTACCTTGTACAGTCACCCTTTGTCGGACGTGGCAGGTAATGGCACATCGCTAGGAGCTGTAAGAGGTAACAGTGAGCCAGGGGGTGTCGTTCGTTCTTCCTGATGCTTCGGTGGAGTGACTAGTGCAGATATGTCTACTAGCATTCGCAGCGTGCGTGGACGGCGCAGTTTGCTCGGTCTTGCAGGTGTTCTGTAGCGTTCGTATCGGCGCAATTGATACAACTGACGTTTGGAATCTCTTTTATTCTGCTTCCGGCCTCCTCGTTTTTTCACTGAAGAAATTAGGTTTGTGGATGACTGTAAATCTATTTAATTTATTTTAAATAATAATAATAAGTGATCTCGATGGTGACGCTTACTTTAGATGCCAATCAGATTCAAACGTGCAATTTCTCACTCTAAAAGTATAAGTTGGTTATCTAATGGAGAATTCAGCTAGTTAAAGTGTGCGAGATTTACCTCACTCAATAGCAACTAGCGTCAGACCCAAAATGCGTCTCAAGAAAGCTAGGTTGAATTGCTCTTTTTATGCGAATCTTCTGGGAAGACACTGCTCCTGGCATGTTGCCGGTGCCAGTCGCGTTCTACGGCGTCTGCCGCAAAAAAAGGCGGAGGTGAAAGAAACTTCTGCTACACCATTTTTAGGAATATTGTACTTTCAAATAAAAAATCTCTTCCTGATACGTTAAAATTCCTAACGATCAAATTTATTTGCTTTTGTGACGGTTATCAAAGTAGTGGTATGTATAAACGGCGGTAGTATTAATCCTACTCCACGAAAATCTTAGAAGCACCGTACGGAAACACCTTCTGCTAAAATACGTTAAACTAATATCCAATCGGAGATCAATCGAAAGCACAGAGGGTAAAAATCTTAAGAGTTAGTTAGAAATTAACTGGTGGAACAAACGTTACGCTTCCAGTTGAAAAAAATTGCCATCGCCCAAAGAAAATGTTCAAATCGTAAAACTCCCACTGAAATATCGTTACGAATATTGGAAATGCAAAAAATATCCTATGGCTAGCGGTATGAACTCAAAGCTTTGAGCAACCGGCATGCCGCCTGTCTACTCACATCGGTGAAATGTTTGATGGTCGCTTTCTAGGCCATAGTGCATTTGCATAAATGTGTGTAATAATATTTTCGTGCTACGTTATCGGCACGAAAATTTTTATAGGATTATGTCGGCAGTCTTGATCTCTTTTATCTCTTTCAGGTTTTTGGGTTTCGTTATAAGGTAGCAAGATACGATATACACCACAGTGTTCAATGCATCAAGAGCGTTCAAAGAGGTCTATCTTAAAGGGGCTTTCAAACAGGTTATGCGCTTTAATTTTCGGCGTGTGTCTATAAATCACGCACATACCAAAATTTTTCCACACAGAAGTAGTGTCTCAGAGAATATTTAAATTATATTGTCTAAAAATCCAAAAGCGTCTTAAATAAAATATATTATCTTCTAGTAATCCTGAGATATATCATATAATCTAATATATTAATTACTTGCGCCAAACAAAACCTTCATATCGCCGATCGCCGCTACGACTGTATGTATTGCTTGTACAGAAGTGACTCATCTAGCAAAGCGTTTGCCTAACGCATCGCTTATACAAATTTCATTGTGTTCATTCACAACATTCACAATATATTTGCGCACTTTGTACTTCATATTGGGTAATAAAATTGTCCTCCTAACGCGTTTGCCTAACGCATCGCTTATACAAATTTCATTGTGTTCATTCACAACATTCACAATATATTTGCGCACTTTGTACTTCATATTGGGTAATAAAATTGTCCTCTGATAACAACGGTTTGAAGTGCACGAACGCTAAATTCAATCTACGAGTGTATTAGAACAACTGACAGAGCATGACATTGGTACGATGACGGTAAGTGTTGATCTGCGAGAAAAGTAGTGACGACGATATTGTAACGACTAAAATCAGGCTAACATAGCCATAACATATTTAATCGTTAGAGTTTATCGTTTCATTAGTACCTGTGTGATATAACTTAAGAGGAATGCGACCGTCTTGAACGAAAATATCGTTTTATTGTAAATCGCGCGAAGTTCTACCGCTTTTCCTA
>WYDF02321451.1:0-14401 GCA_009867245.2 Adranes taylori
TTTCTTCAATTCATCTCACTTCTTCCGAAAGCCATAATTATGGGCGACTTTAACGCTCGCCACGTGGATTTTGGCGAGTCGGCAACAAATTCAAACGGCGAAATTCTCACTAATTGTTTCACTCAATTTCTACTACAACTTATCAGAAATACAGAACGTACTTTCTGTGGCACGCCTTTCAATTATTGATTATATTATAGTGGTCACTGAAAGTCTTATCCAATTTATTGAGCCAGAGTGTTTCGCCGGCATCTCAGTCACATCGGACCATTATCCACTTCTGGTCAAAACTAGCTTAGATTCATCGCCTATTCCCCACCATCACAAATCACTATACGTGATATCGAAAATCCAAATTCCAACACTTCCAACATCATATTTTACAAAATACCCCGCTTAACTTACCTATGAGCACCCCTTCTGAAATAGACACTACTGTTGCCAATTTATCTGAAATCATACAGAATTCAGCTTCAGGGTATTCCTCTGAAAACCGTATTCCGAAATAGGCATCCTCTTCCTCCCGATATCATTAACATGATACGAGAGAAAAGGCGAATTTATCGTCGGTACATTGCTCAGAGAGACTCTGCCATTAAATCTGAGTGGAACAGACTCAATGCTCTTGTTCGGAACAATATAATTGCGTATAGGGAAGAGTGTTGGATTGAAGCCACATCAAAACTCGATTACCGCAATGGTAAACAATTCTGGCAAAAATTCCAACAACTTACGGGTCAAAAGAGTGTTCCAAAATCCCACCTGACAAATTCTAAACAACTCCACTGATAAAGCTGAACTTTTCGCTGACTATCTGGAAAACACTTATAAAGTACCTAATAACGTACTTTTCGAGCCCAATTTTCTTGAAGAAACAAACAATCTGGTAAATGATTTGTTCATTCGCCACACACCACTCATAGATTTTCCTGAACAGGACGATATTTTATATCCTATCACCCAAGGTGATGTATCCGAAACACTAATCAAATTTACAATGGCAAATAGAGCGCTCCTGGTTCAAACGCTTTAACTTGTCGTATCATCAGACACATTCCTGTTGAGACCATATCGCTCCTAACCGAGATATTCAATAAATGTCTTTTATTGGGGCACTTCCCAATAGATTGAAAAACTGGCCAAACGGTCATGATTCCTAAACCTCGCAAAGACCGTAGACATGTTTCATCATATCGACCAATCACACTTCTTAACGCCTTAGGAAAAACTTTTGAAAGAATCTTCACATCTCGTCTACGAAACTATCTAGAGGTGAACAAAGTTCTCCCAGAGAACCAGTTTAGTTTTAAAGCATCACGCTCTACTATGGACTCTCTTCTAAAATTTCAAACAGATATCACACGAGCACTTAACAATGGCCATTGTGCTTTGGCAGTGTTTCTAGATATCTCTCATGCTTTTGACTGTCTGGCATGCTGGGCTAGTTCGGAAACTCCATGAGCCTCATATCTTTCATCCTAATTCACTGAGGATGGTCCAGTCATATCTATCCGACCGTACCACCAAAATTAAAATTGGAGGCACTCTCTCCAGATCCATACAACTTCAAGCTGACGTACCACAAGGGTCATCGAATCCTTGCTCCTCTATTGTACATCATGTACTGATATGATCTCCAACCCCCAACCAGTCCAGATACCCATAGTGCTTTGTATGCTGATGACACAGCTTACTGGGCATGCTCCCTATCTTTAGATAATTTTTCAAAATGGGTGCAAAAATGGCGCATCAGTCCTAATCCGAGTTAAACTCCAGCCATCTTCTTTCAGCATCCCAACCATGTCAAAAAGAAACATCAAAACCGCGTCCACATCAAACTCCCACTTCGGAACGAACCCATTTCGTAAAAAGACGTTCACACTCACAGGACGTTTTAGAAGCTGTCATGGAAAAATCTGCATCACACTTACAAAACCTATATTAGGCCACTGATAGACTATAGAGCTGTTCTATATTCTACACTTTCTAATGCGCAAGCGCACAAACTTACTACCTGTGAACGAAGAATACTTCAAAAAATTCACAGGTTACACTTCCAATTTCCGAGTGCCCTACTATATGAACACTGCTCTGCTGAGTCTATCACAGATTGTCTAAAATCCCTAGTCTAAATATCCGACTCGACGTGATACAGAAAACAAGCCAATCGCCTACCAAAATCTTAGTTCTGATTGGAAAGCCAGTCACACGCAGACCCTTCCCACGTCCGCCAGATTTATCCAACCCATGCAGGAACCTCCTGAGGATCTCCAAGATATCTTTGAACTACTCCCACTGTCCCTAATCAAACCGCAAATAAAGAAAAAATTACAGCTATCATTGATATGCTTTTATAGGCATACCAAATATCGATAGGATAGAACCCAATCACTCGGACCTCATACCAGGTAATACTGACTGGATCCGGATGATTGGGAACTACAATCACCATTATACTCAAATGTTCACATGTAGCTATAAATACGCTTATAATGTAGTGAGAAATGTATTAGATTATGTATAATACATTTTTTTTACAAATTATATGAAGTGAATGCCTTGCTACGGATATAAAAATCATTGAAACGTTATTAGAAAATAAATTAATTAAAATTATTAAAAAAAACATTTTGAGAATATTTATTTAGTCATACGACTATATTTACATTTAGAATTCTTAAGAAAAATGTTCATTGCATAAATATACTTCGAGAAATTCTTACCGTAAGCATATATGCCTCTTAACAACTCTTCTCGAAGATTCATATTTTTGAATTTATCAATAACATCTATGTTTTCACTAGTCTCGAATTCCACATTCGAAAGATCCTCGTAAATGGCATTCCGTCCCAAAATTTTAGCTTCAGCCATTGTATCAGAATGTATTCACAATAATATATACACCTTAGTTAATTTTTCAGTTTCAAAGACTGGAATGCTTTTGGTTATGTTATTACATTGACATTTCATTTAGGCTATATGAAATTTATACCGAATGAGATTGACGTGACAGGGGAGAATATTCGGGGCGCTAGAAAATAAAGAACTGTTGATCAGTTAATTTTCTGAAAATGACGTTAATGTTCCATTATAAAACTGTACCATAATTTAAAATTAGATTTTTTTCATTTATTTTTATAATATTGTAACAGTATTTTCATAAAAACTAGAATACATGTACTACTATCATTATTATTTTTTTATCAACTATATTTTCTGCACACCGTATATGAGAACTCCATTGAGGAGACATTAAAGAGAAAAGATAATTTTTGTGTCAAATAAATTCTTTTTGTCTGGCGGGAAATTTAATATTAAAAAGAATTTATTAATAGTCTTTTCTTAATAAAAATTTTAATGAGGTATTTAGTTAAGTACCATACCAAACTTTATACACGTAAAAAAATATTATTATCGTGCTTTAAGTAAAGAAAATTAAATCTTTTATATGGTGAATGAACTTTCCATTTGACCGATTCAGATTCACGCATTACCATTACCACACTTATAACACACCTACCAACATCATCAAAATTTTGATCACGGGAAATGCTGCCTGCCGTTGCTAGCCTACTAGTACCTAGCCAGTGTCATTATTTTTCATTCATTAATTTGTATTAAGTTATGATTATTGTAGCACATATTATGCGGTAGTTCTCTTTTTATTTGATATGTGTGTTTAAAATATGTTCTATTGTAATTTAAGATTATCAAATACCAGCTGTAAATCATCGTACAACCGTATTATTAATAATTCGCGGATGTGTTTTCTAGCAGGTGAAGTGAGGTTCGGTTTAGTTTATCTCGAGGATGTTTATACATGGCATTTTGAAATGGGCTGCAGCCCTTAGGTGGCTGGCATGATATGCATATTTCTCTAGAAAACGCCACACATATACCAAAATGTACAAAAATGATCAAAGAAGAACGAGATGGACCGAATGACACTGCTGATTGTATGACCTCTTCTACACCATCCCATAGAGAAGAACCTAGAAGTTCTCCCTACGCACATGGGGGCAGGCTTAAGTTTTTTAAAGGTAATAAATTTTCCTTCTATTAATACGTTATTAAATGCATACTTTAGTTTTTATTATCTATGTAAAATTATGATCATTACTAGCGACTCGTACGTAAAAGGGTGGTTTAATAACTATTACTGTAAGAATATTATTGAGCAATAATTAGTCCAAGAGTTGATTCTATTTAGTGTTATTTAAAGATAATATCAACAACAGACTTGCCACGAAATGCATCCTTTAAAAGTCAGGTTATTATTCTTCAAGCGATTTTCAGTTTCATCCGGTCACATAAATAATGTTACAAAAGTTGACAACGGTTTAATATTTTTGTTTGATACCTATATATTGTGTCCGTAACCTGTGAACGGTGGCCAGAGATTTAGAATAAGAGAGGCTTAACTTCAAAAATTATGTTATTACTATTTACTCCAAATAGGCATTTGTTTCACTAGACCGTGATCTTTTTTAATAAAAATGATAAGAATAAGTAAATGCCTGTATCAGCAAATTTGTAGGAATTAAAGCCTACAAATGAAATTGATCTAGATCTAGATTAGAAAAGAGGCTTAGAGAATTAGGTGTTGCACCTACAACTCCTAAGTTATATGCTTTTGAAATTGAAAAACAAAAGGGGAAGTATGCACTCATGTACAATATATTTGTTTACAATTTTTTTCAACGATACTTCATCGATCGGTTTTCTTAAAATTGAAACCGTTATGGAATTATTATATAAATTCCATGACTTAGGACAGAATCTAGATCAGGTTTGGCTAAACTGCAATTGAGAAGTGTCAAATATAATTCCACGATGTTCAACCATCGTTTTAAATTTGAAAAAATATTTTTTTTATTTATATTTGAAACAATAGCTTTAATTTACTTTTTAAATATATTTTTTCTGTTTTTTTGCACCAATAGCTATAGGAATAAAAAAAAATACTGTTACGGAGTTAGAAAGGAATATTTGTGGAATAGCTATGGAGACTAGTTGAGATATTTTCTCGCCCTAGGAATAGAGGAAGAGGGTGGAGTGTACCATCGGGTTTTTTTTTTAGACAATTAAGACTTACTTGTCAGTTTTTGTTTTAATTACAGGGCTACAGAGGCCATTTGGTTATTATATGTCCAGGGCCAAACTCTAACATAATCAAATTAGGCTCGCTGCCTGTACTCGTAATGTGTAACATGATTTACATTACCGAATGTTTTCATTCGGCCAGATAGGAACGCCACTGATATTGAAGTGTTCAATGATTAACTAACTTTACTTTACTTTAACTATTTAACTAAAAGTACTACATAATTCTTTTTACTTATGCAAACATATAGATGGCTTCATAAAAAATAGAATTTTTTGAGTTCAGAGATACTTAATTTTACCAGAATTTTAAACAAAAAAATGGAAATAATAAATTTTAAACAATGAATTGTGGCTTAATTAATATTTAGTTTAATTAAAATGCATAATATAGTATAACTTGTTTAAATAGTACATTTTATAGACTTTTGATTAAATTTAGTAAATTAAATTTCATTATTAGCATTTTTAAATTAAATGTTGTTTTACTTTCAATTCAGTTAATGTAATTGAAATTTAAGAAATTTAATTGAACATGAAATTGGTTGATTTATGTACTTTATGAAATTGCATTGCATGTACACCCACTTTATGACGATGTTTCAACTATAAAATAACACAATTAACCGACTATGTATTTTAGTAATTTCTTAAAAGTAGCCTTTTATTTTTACAGATGGTAAATTTATTTTGGAATTGGAAAGAGCTCGAGAGGGGACTAGAGTTGCCTGGGTATCTGTACCTCGTAAAACGTTTTGGCCTCCTCCGGGGCCAGCTGCGTCTTCAGTGCCTTACCGGCAAGAAAGTAGTACTTCTCTTAGTGGTAAGTTTCATTTTATTTTTTTACTTACAAGTTTTTTTCATATTTTTGACCAGTTGTAAACTATTTCATTCTCATTTGGTGTATGTTACGTTGTTTTTAGGGTTATTTATGTGGGGTAAACTAAAGATAACACAAAAATAACATTTGAAATATCCTGACGTCCTGATAATAACACCAACATACATACATAATAATAATCTATTTATTAGAATTTAACATTAGTTCACAATTTGTTCGTTACATACCGGATTGATATAATACTTAAAAAATATTACTAAAATAAAAATAAAATATCTACATATACCAAATTTTATTAAAATCGGTTCGTCACAAACATATTTGTACTAATATAGACAGATAATTTAAAAAAAATAGTTTTTCTGACGCAGAAACAACTTTTGTATATATTATAATTCTGTATTAAATATTTTCTAATGTATTTTAAAATTGCAAATGTTTAGTTTCAGACGATAATAGTTCGATCCAATCATCTCCATGGCAACGTGACCACTCGTGGAAACAGTCAACTCCGCGCCGTAACCAATCTCGCGAATTAACATTCTATTATGTGTGTTATCCACGCACGCGTCGCATTTCATGCCATTTAAGGCCGCGTTCAAATAAATGTCGCCGGCCTTACGATTCAACCTATGAACCGTACTCTGTTCCCCGAGCATCTCCCACTTCGGGAGCTGGAGCTTCGATTTTATTACCAGTTAAATCAGAACCAACATCAATTGATGCAGTTCCGGCACATATTGCTACTGATCACTACGATGGTGCAACAGTCAGTGGTCCGTCGGCAGCGAAGAAACGTACCACTACAAATGGCAGTGAAGCCGCAATCGCGTCTACTGCAGCAAATAGCTTTACAGATAAAGCTAATCGATTATTGCGGATTGCACAGATGTTAGCGGCAAGACAAAATCATGGCAATGGTCTTGCTCTGACAACAATGGCTTCTATTATGAGCGGAAATTCGCCACCTCGAAGCGAAACTGTCGTCTCGCCAAGAAAAAGGTTAATAGCTGTTTCAAAAGTTTTGTAATGCTTTTTTTCAACTGTAATGCGAAAAAAATTGGATTAAGGTTTTACAATATCAAAATTTTTAATAGATTTCTTCGTGAAATGGAGCGCGACTCAATATCTACATCGACTTCATCACCATCGTTGATTACAACATCAACCGCATCTATCTATTCAAATGGTATTGCTATTAGCAGTTATACGCCATCTGGTGCTAACAAATTAAACTCATCTCATCAAACCAGCAATTCAAGCTGTTGTCCGACAATAGCAGATGATCCATTAACAATGCCGGGTGAAAAGAAACGGAGTCGAGCTGTAGGGCATCAACAATCTAAGCATAGCAATGCACCTACAACTCCTAACAAATGCGGCAGTCCGAATGCAGTTAAAGTCAATGGTCTTCTGGATAGTAAGTTTATTGTTATCATTATCTTAATATGTTCTTCAATACGATATATTGTCACAAAGTTATTTAAAAAAGAAGTTATCGTTATAGTTATAGTAAGAAGTCATAGTAAATGTTGGGCAACAAAAGATTCAGTTATTGAACTAATAGTCACCACAAATTATTCCAATTATTTTTTTACTTCAGAAGCTTAATTATTTAGATAACTGATCTTGTGGTCTAGAATATTCGAAAATTGTTTTAGAGCGCATAAATTTTAAAGTTTGCATAAACTTTGAGAAAGTAATGTACTTGTACCAGCTATAAATATAGTGACAGTTAGAAGGCTATTGGGAATTATTACAGGCTCGATTCTTACACAAAATATTACTTTGAACTTTCACTAAAGTATTTATAAAGTAATTTTTAATGTGTTATATTAATAGCTTAATTCTTCATCTAAATTTTACGTAAAATAATTTTCTAATTGGAAATGTTTTTATGAATAAGGTGGTAGAAGTATCCACGGATATAAGTATTTTTTTGTTTATTTGCTTTATTGCGTGGCATGTATTTACTTATTTGCTTTATTGAGTAAGTAATTGTAGCTGAATAGCTTTAGACGCATTACAATATAATTCCAAGCAAGTTAGTTCTTAATTTTAAACATTCACATTTGTTGTAGATAACAGTCCACCATCCGGAGCTCGACCTCCATCATCATGCGGGAGTTATAGTATAACTTCTCTCTTAGCGGATGATCACCACCATAATCAACATCCTCATTCACACACACCACCTCATAGACAGCCAGCGACACAGCAGCGTAGTGGTCACTTGTCTTCTCAAACCGGACTCCCATTGTCTGCGCGTTCATCACCATCACGACATTCAGCAACTGCTGCAGGTAATTATAATTTTGTAATTAATTCCTTGTAAGGGGTGTGTTTTAAAAATTTGTAATTTGTACTAATTAACGCAATGAAAAAACTTGTTTATTTATTTGCATGCAACAAAACTAATAGACTGTTACATAATTGAACCTTTGAATAATACTTTTGAAAATGAAATTTATTCAGTAAAAATGTTCTCGTAATAGAACGAATAGTGGTGTTGCATGCACGGGAAACAGAGGTCTATTCACACTTTTGAAAAAGGATTGAATGCTGAGATAAATGCTGGTACGGGTAGAAAAACATTAAAAATCATACCAAATAAATTTCATGTAATCTAGGCTCATTTTGAGAGAATGATTTAATTTCATTGCAAATGCCCCTAAAGAAATATAAGATTAATACAATTTACTTGTGTAAAACACTGGAAACATTAAAACTATTGTATCGGAGGAAGTAAACCATGCCCAAAACATTTAGCGCGACAAATCGGCGTATGCGAATGAAAAATCGAGCCTTTATTTCAGATGACTAGTCAAACCTTACCTTTTCTCATTGATCTATTAAAGGAAATGATGGTTCTTATAGAATATTTTAATGGAATATCATTATCTCCTGCTGATATAAAATTTACATTAACGGTGAACTTTTAAGACGTTTTCTGGTGTTTAGCATTACATCTAAAGGACGTAGTAAAGCACTCATTTGGAAATTTCGTTTTAATACTAACTCACTTCGTTATTTGGACGATATGAATCACAAAATCACAGAATACGTTCGCTGGTAGAATTTGTGACTTCCCTTACACCTAAACATTTTTTACATTTCCAAAATTTTTTTATAAAAAAATTTAAATTAAAATTTCTAAATATTTTATCATGATTTTGGGCATAATTGTTAAATTTTATATTTCAGGAGGTAAACGGAAGGGTATTATAGTCTTTAGTTATGTAATGTGCAATTACAATGTCGCTTTTCAGTTGTTCCATTTACTTCGATAAGTTATTCCAGATTTTTAGGAATCTTTCTGTATGTTAAAAATTGTACATGATTCTTATAATGCTCCCGTTGCGATACATCTCAATTCGGTAGAAAATAATATGAATTTGTAGCAGATATAATAATAAAAAGAAATTTATATTACGTAGGAATAATTAAAAATATTAATTTGTTTTCATATATAGATAATATAGAATTACATAACATATTCCGGCCTCATACCAGGTAATACTGACTGACTGGAAGATGTTATAGCTGGTTAAAATTAGACCAATGTATTGAAGATTTAATTATACTAAAATTGTTTATTGATTAAATAAATAAATATAACACATACGTAAATATTCATTTCCTAGTTATAAACTAGATAACAAAATATGAGTTTATTATGAACAAATCAATTGTAATAAATTTGTTTTCGTATTGACAAGGCTAGTCGCATATGAATTGGACCAAACAAATATGTAATACAATTTTATTTTTCTGAAATAGTCTTTATTAAATTAATATAACTTAAAGGAAGAGAAGTAAATATATTTAATACCCTGTAGTCTTAACACTTAATGAACAGTATTTAATAGGAATTACAATTACAACAATTATAGAAAAACCAGCAAAAAGAAAAGTGCGTGGCGCATATCAATTTGACCACAACTTAAATGCAGAGATAAATGTTTATTTACCTAGCAAAACTGCATACCTAATTTTGTGTGACAATACTCATATTTTATCAAGTAGGCACTGAACAGACAAATGCTAGTAGTAATGGAGATATTACAGGTTAGTTATCTGTCAAAATGGTTCGTGGAAAGCCGCTATCCGACGATATGCGAAATTCTATTGTTGTTGCCCACAAAAATGGGCTATCTGGACATAGAATTGCCCAGAATTTAAGTATTCCGCAAGGAACAGTGCGAAATATAATTTGGCACTTTAAAAAAACTGGAAATATTCAGATAAAAGTCCCTGGCCGTCCCTCGAAGACTACCAAAAGGGATGAGCGTGCTTATTAAATAAGATCACCGGACTTCCTCCCGAGAATTGGCTGTCAAATGGGCAGATGCGATTGGTGGACCAATTTCGAATGATACTTGTTTGAGAAACATGAAAAAAAATTGAATGATTCTACAAGCTAAGTAACTTTTAAAAATTATAAAACACCCAAATTTATTATTTTACTTTAGGCGAAGGAAAACCCACTTCTCTCGCAAAAACAAAAACGAAATCGACTTTTGTGGCCGAAAGAGCACAAAAATTGGGTGAAATGTCAATTGGGCTCAATCATATGGAGCGACAAATTGTCGTGTGTTGGTGACACACGAAGTAGAATTATACGACTACGAGGGAATGAATATGGAGGACGTATATGGGGATGTATGTGCTCACAAGGAGTTGGTCGTCTTCTCTTCATTGGCTGCTAAGTACAAGACAATTTTGCAAGAAGAATGGTTGCCTTCCATTAATACAATTGAAGTGCCAGAAGGGGGTTTTATGTTTCAACAGGACGGTGCAGCTTGCCATACTGCTAAGACTGTAACATCATGGTTACAGGAAATGAATATTCCTGTGTTGAAATGGCCTTCAAGCAGCCCTGATATACCCCCCATAAAAACCCTCTGGCATGAAATGAAGAAAGCACTTCGAAAGCCTCCAGTCCGCACTATCCCCGAATTAAAGATAAAGATTCAGGAAATTTGGAATCATTTTCAACCACATTACTGTAAAACATTAGTAGGCACCATGCCAAAACGAATTGCTGCAGTTTTAAAACAAAAAGGTGACAGTACTCAGTGATAAATTTTTGGTCCAATGCGGCAGGCACAATTTTCGTTTTGCTGGTTTTTCTATAATTGTTGTAATTTTAATTCCTATTAAATACTGTTGATTAAGTGTTAAATCTACAGGGTATCATAGTTTTAATCGTTACTTTATTATTTAGACTTCAATATCCAAGAATAGTGTTTTAATTTCTTTTCAGCTGCGAATCATCACTACGTAACGACAGCTGCGGCTGCTGCAGCTGCTGTCGCCGCCACGGCGTACTGCAATGCGGCCGCCGCTGCACAACAACAACAACAGTTAGCCGCTGCAGCTGCCGCGGCAGCAGTGGCAGCTGCAGCTGAAGATCGGTGGTATTCAGAAAGTGTTGATCGGTTGCGCTGTATTGAACTTTCGGTAAGTGTAATATTTTATTTTATATTTACTTGTGTGGTATTTAATCTTCCCAGGAAGATAAGTAAGTAAGCTTACTAAGATTTAACCATCTGTCTTTCTTTTGTGTTCATTTTATAAGTTTTTAAGGTTATAAAAGTTATAGTTGTTTAGCAATCAGATGAAACGAAACAAGGATTATTAACTATTCTACGAGTAGTAGGAGAACACCGATACGGACCAAACCACCCAGCCACCTAGACCTTCACTTAACTCCTAACACCGCAATGTTACATTTGTAACGCTGCATTTTCCATTTGTAGCGCAGTATTTTCTATTTGTAACGCTGCATCTTACATTTGGAGCGATGCAATTTACCATTTGTAACGCTCCAAATAGAAGCGCATCTTCGGAAATGCAGCGTTATAATGGAAAAAGTCAGCTTTACGAACGGAAATTGCTGCGTTACAATTTTAAAATCCAGCGATACAAATGTAAAATGCATTATTATTAAATGGAAATTGTAGCGGAAATTGCAACGTTATAAAGGTATAATGCAGCGTTACAAATGTAAAATTACAGCGTTTTCAATCTAGCGTTGCATTTTTCATTTGGAACGCTGCACTTTCGATTTTGTATCGCTGCATTTTCCATTTATAACTCTGCAAATGGTAAATGAAGTGTTATAATGGAAAATTCAGCTTTACAAATGGAAACTGCAGCGTTACAAATGTATAATGCAGCGATACAAATGTAAAAAACAGTATTGCAAATGGAACTTGTAGCGTTACACATGGAAATTGCAACGTTACAAATATAAAATGCACCGTTACAAATGTAAAGTTACAGCATTTTCAATGTAGCGCTGCATTTTTCATTTGTAACGCTGCACTTTCGATTTTGTATCGCTGCATTTTCCATTTATAACGCTGCAAATGGTAAATGCAGCGTTATAATGGAAAAATTCAGCTTTACAAATGGAAATTGCAGCGTTACAAATGTAAAATGCACCGTTACAAATGTAAAATTACAGCATTTTCAATGTAGCGCTGCATTTTTCATTCGTAACGCTGCACTGTCAATTTTGTATCGGGCATTTTCCATTTTTAACGCTGCATTTTCCATTTGTAACACTATCTACCATTTGAAATTACGCAATTTTCACTTTATAACGCTGCAAATGGCAAATGCAGCGTTACGAAAGGAAAGTGTAGCTTTAGAAATGGAAAATGCAGTGTTATAATGGAAAATTCAGCTTTACAAATGGAAATTGCAGCCTTGCAAATGTAAAATGCAGCGTAACAAATGTAAACTGCAGCGATACAAATGTAAATTACATTATAAATGGAAATTGTCACGTTACACATGCAAATTGCAACGTTACAAATCTAAAATGTAGTGTTACAATTGTAAAATGTACAGCCTTTTCAATGTAGCGCTGCATTTTTCATTTGTAACGTTGCACTTTCAATTTTATAACGCTACATTTTTCAATTATAACGCTGCATCTTACATTTGGAACAATGCAGTTTCCCATTTATAACGCTGCAAATTGAAAATGCAGCGTTATAAACGGACAGTGCTGATTTAGAATTGAAACATGTAGCGTTATAATGGAAAAGTCAGCTTTACAAATGGAAATTGCAACGAAAATGCAGCGCTATAATGGAAAAAGTCAGCTTTACAAACGGAAATTGCTGCGTTACAATTGTAAAATCCAGCGATACAAATGTTTAATGCATTATTACTAAATGGAAATAGTACCGGAAATTGCAACGTTATAAAGGTATAATGCAGCGTTACAAATGTAAAATTACAGCGTTTTCAATGTAGCGTTGTATTTTTCATTTGTAACGCTGCACTTTCGATTTTGTATCGCTGCATTTTCCAATTGTAACCCTACAAATGGTAAATGCAGCGTTATAATGGAAAAATTCAGCTTTACAAATGGATATTGCAGCGTTACAAATGTAAAATGCAGCATTACAAATGTAAAATTACTGCATTATCAATGTAGCGCTGCATGTTTCATTTGTAACGCTGCACTTTCAATTATGTATCGGGTATTTTCCATTTTTAAGGGTGCATTTTCCATTTGTAACACTACATTTTAGATTTGTAACGTTGCAATTTGCATGTGTAACGTGGCCATTTCTATTTATAATACTGTATTTTACATTTATATCGCTGCAGTTTACATGTGTAACGCTGCATTTTACATTTGTAACGCAGCAATTTCCATTTATAAAGCTGCATTTTCCATTATAACGCTGCATTTTACATTTCAAAAAATGCACTCTGTGACGCTCTTCTGTGATGCAGCGTTTGAATTGAAAAATGCAGCGCTACAGTGAAAACGCTGTAACTTTACATTTGTAACAGTGCATTTTATATTTGTAACGTTGCAATTTCCATGTGTAACACTACAATTTCCATTTGCAATACTGTTTTTTACATTTGTATCGCTGCATTATACATTTGTAACGCTGCAGTTTCCATTTGTAAAGCTGAATTTTCCATTATAACACTGCATTTTCCATTTCCAAAACTGCACTTTCCATTTCCAAAACTGCACTTTCTATTTGTGACGCTGGATTTTCCACTTTCAGCGTTACGAATGCGAAAGTGCATTGTTCCATTGTGGAGTGCATTGTTACAAACGAAACAAGGGTTATTAACTATTTTGAGTAGTAGGAGACCACCGATACGGACCAAACCACCCAGCCACCTAGACCTTCACTTAACTCCTACACCGCAACGTTACATGCATTTTTCATTTGCAGCGTTATAAAGTGGAAATAGCGTCATTTCAAATGTAAGATACAGTGTTACAAATGGAAAATGCAGCGTTAAAAATGGAAAATGCCCGATACAAAATTGAAAGTGCAGCGTTACAAATGAAAAATGCAGCGCTACATTGAAAACGCTGTAATTTTACATGTGTAACGCTGCATTATACCTTTATAACGTTGCAATTTCCGCTACAATTTCCATTTAATAATAATGCATTTTACATTT
>WYDF02321462.1:0-14401 GCA_009867245.2 Adranes taylori
TTTTCTTCAAATCCCTTATTTATATAATTTACCAGCTCACTAATGGCCGATGTGGTTGATTTTTTGTTCCTAAATCCGAACTGAGATTCTTCAAAAAGACCACCGGTATTTCAAGGTATTTATATAATTGTTTATATAATATTACTTCAAGTATATACTTCAAGTATTTTTACTTCAAGATAATTGTTTATGTTTATATAATATTACTTCAAGTATTTTTGATAATCTTGATACTTGAAGTATTACTTCAAGTATCAAGATTATAATATTACTTCAAGTATATTACTACAGGTACTATAGTAATGGGTCTGTAATTAGACATATCATTAACACTTTGGCCTTTTTGAATAGGTATAACTTTACATAACTTTAGTGCATTGGGGTACCTTGATTCATTCAAGCATTGATTAAAAAGTTTAGTTAGTGGAATGTAAATAGTATTAATATTTTTTTTGAATATGTTCACGCTCAAACTATAGACATCTAGTGACTTACTATTCTAGCGAGTTTTAGAATTGTGTCTCTCATTTCAATCAGTGAAGCTTGATTAAATTCGAACGTGCATTGTATATGCTTAACAGAACATATTGGATCAATGTATGTTATCGGAATCATTTTTATAATATTGTGAGATGTTGAAAGATTTTTAAAGTATATAACAACAAACAAAAAATTTTTTACGCATGACATTCATTTGGTGGGTGATTTTAATGTAGATCTAGCCAAAAGAATTAAAATTTCGACTTAATTTATATTTTTTCATCCACAACAAACTATGAAGCAGGTATACTTGAATTGCATATGTCTGACCATTTTGGAATTTATCTGAAAACCGATATAATTATAAAAAAAATCGAAAGTACAAAATTAGCAGTCTTAGACTTGGAAAAATCAAGAGAGTTATTACAGGAAATTAATCTGGATGATATACTACTAAGGAATGATCCAAATTTTATCGCGACAAAAGTTCCAAGTATACTTGCTGAAAACTATAAGCAATGCATAACCTTAAAAGCCAAAACACGTAAACAACGAAACCCGTGATATACAAATGAATTGAAAATTATGAGGAAAAAACTTTTATGCACAGAAGAAACGAAAGAAACATATACATGGTATAAAAGGAATTACAAGAACGCCTTAGAATAGGCAAAGAGCATTCACAATAACAACCTAATTATTCATTTGCAAAATGAGGTTAAGACAACCAAAATAATGTATTCATGTATTCATTAAAATATAACAGCCATAATATGCTTACCATTATGTATACTCTTTAATTTATTTATAGAAAAAGGGTGTTTCCCGAACGCCTTCAAAAGATCTAGAGCATTTGAGCATTTCGCGCCGGTACATAAGAAATTATCAAAACTAGAAGCATGCAATTACAGGGCAGTTCCTATTATTCCAATTATTGGAAACATTTTTGAGATCATAAACAAAAAACAATTAATGTGCTTTCTAAAGAAAACTTACTTGTTGTGTGGGGAGCAATATGGATTCAAATCAAATTCCTCCACTATTGATGCGGTACACAGTGTGATTAATAGCATACTCGATGGCCTAGAAGAGGGAGAGCACAGTGAAATGCTGCTATATGACCTCAGTAGGGTCTTCGACTGTGTTGATCACGACACGCTAATCGAAAAAATGGACTTCTACAACTTTTCAAATAATAATGTAAAATTCTTTACATCTTACTTACAAAACAGATATCAAGTAGTAACCTGCTGCAAATTAATGTCCAAAGAGAAAATTAGGTTTAGCGGCGTTCCACAGGGTAGTATTTTGGGTCCGATACTATGTCTGCTGTATGTTAACGGTTTACCTGCAAATATCAAGCCAGATGTTCAAAATATAACCTTATATGCGGATGATACCACCATTCTGTGCAGAGACAAAAATGTCGTTAATCTGGATAATAAACCAAATAAGGCAGAGAGAACCACAGAACAATGGTTCACAGCTAATTTTCTCAGAATTAATACGGACAAGAATAAATACTGATATAAAAACTCATAATATCATCTAATAATAAAATAACCAATGAAACGCATGTTAATTTATTGAGAATATACATTGATGATAGACTAAATTGGTACAAACATATTGAGAAAATTAGATCCAAACTATGCTCTACATTGTTTATTTTAAGAATACTGAAACCTCAAGTAAACCACACAGTAATGATGCAAGTATATCATGCATTATTTGAATCCCATTTGTTCTACGGCACTGCGTTATGGGGAAACTCCAATGTAGATATTTTATTAAAATTACAAAAAGAAGCAGTGAGAATTATTAAGTCAATGAGTTATAAGAGATTCATTTCGAGGGCATTTTAGAGAACTAAATAGCAGAACAGTGGTTGCGTTATATATACCCGCATGCCTCTTGGAACTCCATACAAATAAAAATACTATTGATAAAGTAAATGACAGTCACACGTATCAAATTAAATTCGGTAATAACCTAAATACATAAGAAATTTAGAGAAATTTAGATTAACGATGACAAAAAGAAACTCCATTGATGACAAACTCTACAACATGCTACCTGAAACAATAAAACCAATGGATTTTTAATGGTTCAAATCTAAGGTCAATGAGGTCAATGATTAGCGTAAAACCATATTCGATAGAGGAATATTTTGAGGGAGTACAAGCTTACAGCGTTTAATGCTTGAGGAAATACTTTTGTGGAAGCTAATTGTATAAAATGAAAGTGTATTTTTAAAAAACTTTAAATTATTTTATTTTTATTTTATTGTATTTTTAAATTATTGGATTACTGTATTTGTATGTATATCGACGCTGTGATGTTACAATTTTGTAATTTACCACAATAAACTAACTATCTAATGAATAACAGAAACAAATTAAAAAGTATTAAACATTATTATTATATTTAAATAAAAAGGAGACGGAACAAGACGTAGACCTCCCAAAACCTTTATAATAAATGATCAAAATAACTGAATAAATATAAACGTGTAACAATTCCTTTAAATTTTGTGGATTGATTTGTACAGTTTTTACAGGTCTACTTTTCGTTGCGTCTGCGTTTTATTTCAATATCATCCTCACGTTTAATGTTTTTTAATTTGCATTTGTTATACATTTGTCCGAATCAATAATTTATTTTACTGTTTCGTTAAATAAAAATATTGCTTAATTACTATTTGTACGATATTGACTACTTTCAAAAATTAAATTTTTGTATATTCAATTAATAAGTAAATAAAAATTTAAATTCAATTACAAAATGAATTGTTTATTCCGCGGTCTATTCCAACGAATTAATAAATTTTTAAAAAATGAGAACTGTCTTACAAAATTAAAAATACCTTAAAAACAATGGAAATTAGACATAGGTAGGGTTGATAGAAACAAAAGTAATATTAAAAATCTATCCAAATACTACATAAAATAGAGGCTGCCCTATTTGAATAAATTTAAAAATGTACTGCTGAGCGTTTTGATTCAGCCTGTATACAATTTAGAATAATATAAAGAACCTATTATACACATATATGACACGCATACTAGAACTATCACCTCCAAAAGAAGTATCAAATGTTTTTCTTTTTAAGATACAAAACGTGCAAAATATCATAATTATGGCATAAAAGCTAGTCATCATAACTATAAAAATGCCCGGTATAGACCTGAAAAACCTTATGTCGGAAGATATATAAAGATAAGTAGAATCTTATTATGAAATAAAAACTATACATTTTAGAACACTTGTGTACATGAAAATAACTATAGTGTGAAGCTTAAAGCGTTTTGCTTTAAAAAATCTACATTATGTGATATGACTTGAATACATTTTGGGACGGTCTGTATATAGGACGAATGAGACGTAATCTCCGAGTCCAACCATGATTTGCAATCCATGATTTGCCATGATTTGCAATATGAAATGTACATGAGCGCATCGCATCGTCTCTAGGGTCTTCCGAGGCGAAATATTTCAGTAGAAGAGAGAAACATTTCAGCATAAAGAATTCTACGTAACTGTAGATTACCATCACACATCCCTCTACAAACTCATCGATTATTTCCAAAAAGAACAAGATATGGTAGACAACCCGCCTTGATTCAAATATTTGCAACTAAGACGCTAGGCAAATTAAATATGTGCAACTGAATCGCCTGAAAGCATTACTAGAAATTATGAGTATGGAAAATAATATGAACTTTCTTCGTGAGATTTCATAAAACCTTGAAATGCAGTTATTCTATAGAATGTGGCAATGAATACAAACCTTTAAAGGCTAGCTGAATTATCAAATCCTATTTAGAATGTCTATTTTTATATCCCTAGTTACATGCACACATCTCTATACTACAACTTCAGGTCAGTCAATATAATAGACGTTATGAAAGACAGGAGATGACGTTCGTAGCAGCGTTCACGGATCCCGAACGATTCCGAGAGACGGCGACAGCCATTATATAAATAGCAGCGCACGCAATATATTCCTTCTTATTCGTTTTCACAATTAGGATGTATAGAGTTTAGTTTATTATAATAGAATTATGCAGCCATCTTTAAATTGGGCGATAATTTATAGTAGTTAATTTAAATTTTATAAACATTATTAATTAAAGTCAAAACCATTACGTTAACCTTGCTAATGAGTTTTATAAGTAAATAGTAAATAAAAATAAGTAATTGAATCTAATATAAAATCGTGCAATTCAGAGTAATAAATTGTTGAATCACAAAAAGTAATTTATTAAGAGAAATATAGTTTATATATGAAATTATAAGAAATATAATTAATGTAAGTAAAGATTGCAAGAAAGGCATCTATTATAAAATAATACGTGTCCTAGCAAAACACGTAAGATAGTAATTAATTAATTAAACAAAAATCTTTAATTTTAAAAATAAATAATATATTTTTTAAAGAAGGTCAACTGGCATGAGATCTTAATTGGCAACGAGGCGTGTACTATTAAATTGGGCTTAAAACGGTGTAAAAAATTGCCAGAGAAAAATTAAGCTTCGATTTTAATCGTTAACCATATAAGTTGAACTTACGAGTAATTAAATATTAAATAACGTAATTAATAAGAAACCTAATTAAAAGCAAATATAATTAATCTATATAAGTAATTTAAAAAGTTATAATAAAAAGTGCCACACCCTGCGAGCACGTAACACAAACAACTTACCCGAGTGACAAACTGATTCGAGCAACAAAATGGCTGACATGACACATCAAGCGATAAGCGTAATCTTCATGTAAGTTTATCAATCCTTCACTATTATATATCCGTAAATATTATATTTCGTTAGTTATACATGTCTAGTGATTCTGAACCTAGAATCGAATTACCAATTGAACAAAATAGTCACGAGTCGCTTAACGAATTGTCAGACAATTTTAAAAATATTTATTAAGTCCTAAATTGAAATTAAAGCAGTCATTTAATTTTCCTAACATATTTCAGATAATAATTTAAATATGGCAAATACAAATAATGAGGCCAATATTCAAAATTTCCATGTGAATGTAATCCCAATTTTTGACGGCACGCAATTGACATTACCGTTATTTAGTGCAGATTGTGAAAAGGTGATAAATATTTTTCTAGATACGACAAATGTTAATAATCATATAAACCAATGAGTATTTAGAATTATTATCAGTAAATTATTATCAGAAAATAAAAAATCTGTTGAATCAGTACTTTGCTGATCAAATAAATGAAGATTGTTTAGTTAGAGACTTAATGACTTTAAAACAAGACCCCAAAGAAACTCCTTGTCAGTTTGGAATGAAAATTCTAGACTATCGAAGTCTTCTGCAAACAAAACTTCGGTTAACAATTGCAGGTGAGCCAATTCGTACTGTAAAAGTAGGTATATATGATAAAATGGCTCTTCAAACATTTTTACATGGTTTGTCTGGTCAGTTAGCTTTAGCGGTTCGCATGCAAAAACCCCAGCACCTTGAAGAGGCCTAGAGGTCAATTGTCTTAGAGAAAGAAAACTTCCAATATGGCGAGAGGCAGATAAAATATTTACAAAATATTCAACCTAAAAGTTCACCAAATAATTTCAAAAATAATAATTCATTAAATATCGTAAATACAAGACTATTATCATTTCCTACGAACAATTTTAGAAATAATAATCCATTAACAGTTACAATTACCGAACACATAATAATAACAATAATCGAATCCATTTAGAAATAATTTTAATCATCAAAGAACTTTTAATTATCCAAATTTTCAACGATATTCAACAAAATAATTTCAGGTATTCTAATTATGTTGGTAACAATCCAAATTTAAATAATCACAGAAATCAAACTATACCTAATCAAAACCAAAATCCATCAAGGCTTAATAATCCACAATTTCAACCGCAACCTTCATATCAGATACCAACGTGTTCAAACTAAACTAACTATAAGTCAAGTTACAAACCAACTCCAATGAATATATCTACAATGAAATCTATTAGACCTGTCCAACAAAATAAAATCCACCAACATATCCAATCGGATGCGCTTATCAGAAAATCAAATAAATCCTTTTAATTAAACATTGTATCCAGAGTATCTTCTATCCAGAATGCATCCAGAATAATCACGTCAAAGGCTAGATACTTACCGAAGCGGTAGCGGCTCTCATTGATCTAGATATATACGTCTCCGATATAGCCAACGAGTTTTCTTATGAATATCATTTGAAAATAACGATTTCGTTTGTCGACGGGAATACTTGTTACACTTACCACAATTCTCTGAATGAAGGTTAGCTTTTTACACTTTTGGCGCTTAACAATCTGATTGGATATTATTTTTAACGTATTTTGAGGGGATATTTTGACGCATCAAGCTATTATTTCCATCTCTGGTGTGACCCACCACTTTTAGAAATCACCACCACTTGCATTTTCACTAGATAACCGTCAACAAAATAATGCAACTTTGATCCTTAAATTTTCTTAACGTATCAGAAAGAAACTTTTGATTGGCCGGATGTATAACCTTACTAAACATTTGGTAGCAGAGGCTTTTTTCTAACTCCGCCTTTATTGCGGCAGAGGCCGTCGAAAGCCATCGCCTTATACAAAACACTACAGCTAACGGACCCTTCCACGCCAGAAACAAAGGAGGCGCAATTTTCGAGTTGTTGTCTTTGGATGGCTGCGAGAACCCAATCGCACCAGTTCAAAGCTATAATTCTGAAATAAGACCCAGTCAATTCCTTTTTGGTCAGCGAGAATGATCGCAGCCAGTGTTGATCTGATCTTAAAGCGTTATAGTAAAATTGAAAAGATTCAAACATATTAAATCTACGAAAATGAAATAAGTAAATTAAAATTCTACAATACAAAATTCTACGGAACTTCTACGAAACAAATAAAAGCTTAAGTACCAAACGACACATCTTCTGCTGAATCTTTCGATTCCCAATTAATTATCATTTTCTTTTACTCTTATTCTCATATTATTTCCAATCGTCCTTGATATCGACGTAAATTATGGAGAATAACACAAGAAGATGTTATCTAGTGAGCACCAATCAGTCGAGGGGACAAGGGACATCATCGACGACAGTTCAAGTACTTCGGCAGAGATCAAAATTCATTCCTCAATGCCAATTAGTAGTTAGTAGTCAATATTCACAGCATCAAAGTCTATCATGGTCTATCCAACAGCAAAAGGTCTATTATCAAACCGTTTCAATGCATTTCTACATCTGTGCGCATATCTACAACAATCCTACTAAAAGTGCGCATCAATAAAGTTCTACATCTGCCAATGCTCAATTCGACTTTATCTACGTATTATTCAACCAAGAATCATTTATTTAATCCTGTTAACTTCAACGCCGTTAGTACAGATGAGAAGTTCATTCCAGGACCGTACTCATAGATGAATAAATCTAATACAATATAATATATACAATCATATTTAGTTCGTCACTCTTTATTTGCTTTTTTATTTTGAATGGAAGAAAAGAAATGAACCAACCTAACAAATTTTTTATTACATTTAGAATCAACTTATTAATATAGAATCAACTTATTAATTATAATAGAACAATAAACCAAACTATTTAAACTTGTTATTGTCTTTCTGTGTTTATCATATAAGAAATTAAGTACTTTATTATGAAATTAGAAAAACAACGAAGAACAGTAAACCGTAACACATTTGGCTATCATGGCAGGTTGCACCATGTTCAACATCACATTCATCATCATCGTCTTGGGTGTCCATTTCGGACTGATCTGGATCGGAGTATTCTTCATTCGTAGTATTTCATAACAGCAGATCTTTGTTAAAGTTTAAAAATGCAGACAAAAATTTAGCACTTCATTAGGCATCTCAGTAGCCATCTATGACGTATTCAGTTCATCTGAATCACATAGTCTATTAACAACTCCAAAGTTTATTTTTTGTAAAGCCGCTCTGATTTCTTTTGCAGCAGCTTTGATGTATTCTACTTTCCGCATACGTTCCGCAACTATTTCATCAGTCCCTAGGTTTGACGAGAAGACCATCAATGATTCATTTTTACTATCAGATGAACTGAAGCTTATTTCATCCTCGCAATATCTTTGCAGTCTTAGATTAACTTAATTATTTCTAATTACATTTCTACCAGCCAATTCATTTAACACTTCACGGATTTCAGTTAGGGTGAAGCCATATCCTTCTTTAAGTTTAGGGCCAATCATTTCCATTCTTTTTTCAAATGCCACATCTTTTGGTGAAATGGTTTTCTGCTTTAACATTTTTCAAAGCATATTCATATTTTCTTAAATATGCTTACAAACAAACTTTCTGGTACATTAAATCCGCCCCAAACACTTGACTATCTGATTCCAGATCTGCCACGCGAGAAAAAACGTGATCTTGAAAATAGATAGCTGCCGATAAAAATAATTTTGATCGTTCAGCTTCACTTATATGAAACCTGTCCCGGACACCATTATGACTTTGATGCCCACAGACAATACATCGAATATGTGTCAGACGCATAATTGATAAAGGAGGCTGTCGTGGTACAACATATGGTCTTGTTTACCTGGAGATTTCGTCATTGGGATGGTCATCTTCACTTTCTGATACTTCAATATTAGTCTTTTTTGCTGTTATTTTTTGAAGAGATTTTTTTTAAAGTATATGTTTTATAGCACTATTTGTCACGTGATACACAAACACAACCCTTTTCAGCCTTTTTGTAGCAATGTCATCTCTTATAGCAGCTGCTTCTTGTACTCTTTATCTTCCATTAAATGTGGTAACTGTGTTGTCACCGTCTAAAGCCTGGCAAATAATGCACTTCTCCACGTCAAATAAAATGTTTGGTTTTTCTTGGCGAACTGTTACCACTCTCATTCTCATCCTTGGTCGATCATCCATTTTCATCAATGTTAGTTTACACTTAAAGAAAAAAAATTATCTTTATGAAATGAACATTCCACTTTTTAAATGGTGGATTTGCCCAGCGTGGAATATGCAGAGGAGACAAGCAGCGGTATTACTTGGGGACGATCTTTCCCCATTCAACTTTGTGGAAAGAATGATACAGTCAACCCAGACGTGGGATTTCGCCCAGCAATTATATTGGTCTATTCTGGACAGAAAACAATCGGAAAAGCGCGCAAGAGAATCTGACTGGCGGCCTCCGAGGAGCCGATCTGGGTTGTCTATCAGAGTCCGTATAAACTATATGTTCTGACAAGCATTGAACCCCACCGCATATGGTGCATATCTGCATCTTCATATCTACACTGTGACTTTGGCATCTACTTCTCTCTAATCTCCCACAAGTAATGCTAGCACGGTTACAGGGAGACTGGTACGGCCATGTGGGTCAGTATAACGGGCACCTAAATGCCTCACGGATTTAATGAGCCGGGGATCCGCTCGCGTCTCAACCTTGCCAGGCAACCACTTACTGCTGGGCAAGGGATGGGAAGAGCATTTCGGAGGTCCACGCTCATAGGTTTACGCACTCGTGTTTAGGTACACGAGAGGAGTTTGTGGTCGCACAAACTTTTTTTATGTTACCAATCCTGTTCAGGTATTGCGCAACTTATCCAAGACCTGTTAGTTGCACAAGGCTGTAATGAATTATTCCTTGAGTTCAAATCATTCACGGTTTTATTTCTTGACGTATCTTTCACACCCAAATGTCTGTTTTGGAAATTTCCCACGCTTTGCCACTTCGCTTTGCCACATTTCAAGCATGGAACTCTAAAATCCCCTTTGCAGTTTTTTTTGCCCGATGAATTAACTTGCTAACTTGTATGGTATTGACATTCCCCGTCTTTCGCTCTCTTGTTTTGAGATAGACTGGTAGCGTTTGTAGAGTATTGTTGGGCACTGCCCTGTAGGTAGATGTCACGTCTAACATGCCTTTTCTTTGGGTCTGCGCTAGGAGTTTTTTTTACATTTTACTTCTGTCTTTTTTTTACATTTGATTTACATTTGCGAGATTTACATTTACATACCTCGAGTAGAATTTTTATTTTTTGCTCCGCGTATTTTTACCATGAGCCTTGCAATTTGGCGGTTTTTTGGCTATGATGCGTTGATTCTAGGCTGAAGATTTAAGATCCAAGATACTAAACTTTCTTTTGTATCGTTATGTCATAGCTTTTAATAGTTATCTTACAAATGTCAATATTTGTTCTCCCTCTTAGAAATATTGCCTCTAGTTTTTCCTGTAATAAAATAAGTTTATTTTCTCCATACACTCCGAAATCTTTTTTAAAGATTTATTTGCGTTACTTTTGAGCATGAGCTTATTATCCCACATCACTATAAGAGCCACGTCGGTGGCAAATCATATTATATTATATTCCTATGGTGAGTTTTAACAATTCGTCGTACATCACATTCCATAACCGCGGTCTTAATTCCTACCCCTGTTGTGCGTCCCTTTTACCCTCCACTTTTGTTACTCTATCGATCTGTTTGATAAATAGCTTAAAATAATTTATGTTAAGTATGGTGGAATGTCTTTATGTTTCCACCTGCTATAAGCATATTTATTTAACTTACCGAATTGATAGCGTTTCTGACATCAAGTGTTACCATTATGCACGTTTTTCTTTCCCCTCGTGTGCTTTTGTTTCCTTCCTTTGCTATTATTGCGACTTCCTGCACATTATTTTATGTAGATTTTCCTTTCTGGAAACCATATTGCTTTTCTGAGAGTCCACTAAGCTCTTTCCCCTACACTCCCAGTCTATTTAGAATCACTCTTTCAAATACCTTGACTATTCCAATTAATAGACAGAAAATCGATATGTACTTGAATTACTCATATTCTCTGGCATATTCTCTCATGCATATCACTCTTAGGCATATTCAGCTTTCTAATTACTAATACCAAAACTGATACTTTCCATAGGGTCAAGCGCGGTAATTGGAAGTAAGGGGAAATTGGAAACAAGGTGGAGCAACCTAGCGGAAGTAAACTGAACAAATGAACACAAAAGCAGTATTGCCCTGCATATGTTGTCACTGTTGGCTCATTTCCCGCCAATTAATTTCAAAAGATAACAAATCAACTAACTGTTCCCATTCTGACTGACAGTTTAGATGAGTTTACAGTTTTTAAGTGGTCTAGTTTTTAATTTTTTTAGAAGTAATAATTACAAGATAAGTTAAAAAACTTGTTTTAAAATTAAAATATCACTGTTTATGAATAATTTAAGACCTTGATGGTCTACATAAGTCATTTTATAAAATTCCCCTTTTATTTGCTCTGTTTACAAATACCTCATAACTAGGTTCTCCGGGGTTATTGTCAACAACCTTTTCACTGTTGTTGAAGCATACATAAATGACGGAAAACGCCAGTTATATATATTTTTTTCATTTTTATTCTCTGAAAATACATCAACATACTCCCACTTTTGTTTTAAGTTCAAATGCCTCGAACGTACGTAAACAAAAGTGTTGGACCTTCGTACACCATGGTGGACATCTCCCATGCAGTTCACAATGCAGTAAATAAGATCAGAGAAGTTGACGAAGAAATACGGGGTACCTATTTCAGTTATATACCATAGAATTAAAGGACGCCCAGTAGAAATTAACAAGATGCAAGCAGGTCGTCCTACTACATTGCCATATGACGTTGAGGAAATTTTGGTGAAATGTCTCATTGCTAGCGCACATATGGATTTTCCTTGCGATAAAGATGAACCTAACCATCTAGTGCAGGAATATATTGTGGTTAATAGTATTAAATGCAAGTTCAAAGATGGAAAACTTGGCCACGATTGGTACCAAGGATTCATGAAGTAACATGACCGCCTTTCCCTGAAGAAGCCAGAATATCTTCAGAAGGCTAGGAAAGCAGCAAGTGATCCGTTTGTCATCTATGACTTTTATGATAAATTAAAAGAACCTTATGAGCGTCGTGGAATTTTTATTGGTCTTCCAAAATGTTTATTCCACATGTTAGTCAAATTCGGCAGGATTTCGAAGAGAAAATAGTATTTTTGCTTTACTCTAGACACTCTAGCCATATGAATGTTCGGATTTTGGAGAATGCTATAAAAGAGTATATTTGATATTCTAAAAAAATTTCCAGTCACTTAACCGACAAGGCACAACCACTTCATAAAACCGAATTTGGGCCTGTCAACACAATGTGGGACAAAGTTCTAGTTGAATACGGAAAAACACAAATGGGAAAAAGGAACAACTCGCATGTCTAAATCAAAATTTCTGAGCTATTAGGTTAGCTTTGGCCATAAGCGATGAAAATAAACAATATTGTAGATGGCTTTGACGATACAGCAATTTGTCCTTTGAATGCAGCGAGATTTCCCTACTCATAACTGCTACTTATAACCACAGCGACAAATAGTGTTGATACAAACGGATTGAGATATTTCTTGTGATCTCGACGGAGTCTTGGATTTGAGGTCTAAACGCATTCAGTCACCTCAAAAGTGAGTGCCAACTCTACAGATATCGTGGCGATTTTCTCGCAGAGCATTCAAAAAAAGAACTGCCTTACAACCTACCAAAATACTAAGGGGAAAGGCACTCGATTGCTGCATTTTACCTACGGTGAAGTGCTTACCAATGGGGAAATAATGGTAGGGCTAAAAGAAGCTGAGGAAAAGAAGAAGAAAAAGAAGTAAGCAAAATAAGAAAAATAGTGGAAACAAGAAGAGAAAAGAGAATACAGATATGGAGGATGTTGGAGAATACGAAAGGATAAATGAAATAGAAATTACAACGGAAAACTCCAATAATTCAGCTCATCAAGGATTTCGTAAGGTCACAAAAAACAAAGGACCTTAAAAAACTTAAAGGAAAAAAGAGTTGAACAGATTAGGAGTAAATTGATTTTGTAGTAAATGCATTGTATCTAAGAGTATTTTGTTATATATGCCAAATTCAAGAAAAATCTAATTAAGGTCTTCAAATATCCTACCTTAGATGATCAAGGAAAATAAAAAATGCCTTCGTATTCCCTATTGTGTCTAATATTTCTATGGTAGAACAACAAGGATATAAAAATGAAGTTAGCCAATCCAATGAACATGGACAAACCAAACGCCAACAGTCGTATTTATCATTTGGGCTCTATTTTAATTTGGACATTCGAATTTCCAATGTCGCTAAAAATTTTTTTGTTTTGAGTAGGAAGTGGATAATCTTCAAAATAGGAAGGATGCCCGGTGCATCCAACAACTGTGGAATTTTTACCCACTAAACTCCACTCCCTGTTGGGATTTTATTCATGAGGGGGTTGGTGATTTTTTTTATTGAGGCTTTAGGATTTGTCATCCTCTTCAGCCTGGACCTGGGAATTGTCGCCAATAATTTATTGGAAAGACAAGTGCGATTTATTTATCACCTTGATTTATTTTTATTTTTAAGCGTGATTTATTTTAAGTAATTTTATAGATTTTTTAAAAACAATACTGTCTTAATACAATTTTTTATAAGTATGATTATTTTTATTACCTAATTATTTAGCCTACTTTGAGATTAGGAGGTTAGGGGTAATTGTAAACAAAGCTGTAGAAAAAGAACGATAATATATAAGTGTTCTAACATATTCCCAGTACCCTGTACTGTATAATGGTGATACTTAATTGAGTCGAACTATATGACTCGAATATTGACTTTAAGGAATATATGTTTATATTTACATTTAAGAGGCAATTGTAAACAGTAGATGTAATATACATGCAACCAATGCATCGCAAACATTTACTAAATTGATCTTAAAGAATGCATCATTTAGATCAGTGTTTCCCAACCTTTTTTAGGCCATGCCCCACCTTAACATTTCTAAAATTTGTATGCCCCCCATACATAATTTTTAACCTTTAAAAATTGTTTTGTTCCCTTAAGAAATATAAATGATAAGTTTTAGGA
>WYDF02321473.1:0-14400 GCA_009867245.2 Adranes taylori
GCATAATTATAATTTGATAATTATATTTTGGTAATTGTTCTGTTTTCGATAAAAATTGTGGTGTTAAATTAAAACATAGATATATCTTTCTATCAGTTTTAAAACTAGATATTATTATTAAATGGGTTTTCACAATTTCTTAATTTTAATTATTCATTCCTTACAAGAACTTTGACTTTCACTCGATTTGAACTAATACCACTTTGAGTGAATGACACCCGAATCACCACTCAAGGGATAACTAGAACGGATCAAAGGCCCGCTGAAGCAAAGACCAACTCATCAATGCAACCGTTAAGGAGAGTTACACAACAATGCCTAAAATTTAACCTTTCTAAATGTGGTAAACTGTCAGCAGTGTGCGTATTTGAGGGTGACAGCCTGGTTAAGTAACAAGAAAGTCAGTCAAGTGTTATGTCGCTTCATGTGTTCATTTCCGTTAAATATAATAGCTTATAGAGAAGAGTAACAAATTGTTGCGTGAGAAAACTCACTCGTGGGCGCACTTCTGAACCGGTGTCAGTAATCAAAGATCATTTGTGAATATCACAAGATGTAAGACTATATTGTGAACGCAGTTTGCTTTAGTAAGAGGCAAGCAATGACGCCGACTCAGTTTAAATTATAATTCTGATGGGCTATAATTCTGATGGGCATCACATGATGGGCTAGACATACTGCTCCGAGGTGGCACTGGGCCCAAATTTTCATCCGTCATATATGTGCAGGGTACATTAACTTTTTAATGCTCCAGAAATTTAACAACAACAACTTTATGTTGCGTATACAAAATAAAAGTATGTACCCACCTTTAGTTCCAAATATTGTTACTTTTGGAACGCTAGTGACATCTAACATTACAAAATTTAAATTAATGATAACATAACCTCAACATGTTTGTTTAAATTCTTATCGATACGACAACATACGAAGATCTACAAAGATATAAGACTTATGAGCAAAAATTGTTTGAAAATCGACACCTGAGCATTCACCAATATTTTAATACATTCTATGAAATAACTAATCGTAATGGTGAATGCGCTTACCCTACTGAGCAAAAAATATCCAGCTCCCGTGGTTTTTCTCTACTTTGGATTTTTCTTTCTGAGGTAAAGTACAGACAAGCTAAAAATAACATATTTTATTTTTTATTTGCTGTGTCTCAAGAAAATTAATTTAAAATATATGATTGCAGCAAAAACATTATGCATTGGGCATTTGTATATAGGAGTAAACTCGAAACTATAGATGAAATCCAAATTTTATTTATTTCTACAAAATTTTAGATGAAAATATTTATTTGTGTAATTAAATTGATTCTCAGGTGGAAGGTCATATTGCTTAGTAATGTCCTATAGTAAATATTCCTCAAATGCAAGCTATCCCAAAAGTGCCACAACATAGGGATTTACAATACATGTTTAATATGGTGTCCAAAAGTGGACACATAAATGAAAATGTCTCCCGTGTGCCGCAGAATGTTGGTTACCAAGTTAGGCGTTACTTAATGGCCTACAATGCCTTTCCATAGAACATAGTAAACGATCACACGATCAGCTCCTTGCTCCTTAATGGCGATAAACCAGTGAGAATCACTGTCGAATCCTTCCACTACCTCTTTTGAAATGCCCGGATATCGCTATCCTTTACCATCGACCACATTACCTGTAGCCTTGAACTTTGCTAGTAGTTGAGTGCGTTTCTGGATCTCCTTCAGAATGTCTCACACTGAGTCTTTGTGAGAATCCTTCTATTCTACAAAGGAACATAATCGTACCTGGTCCTCAGTGGTTAACATTTTTCAGTCTTGCAACAAGCAAAATTAATAAAGCGCTATGTGCTGGACTTTTAGGACACCTCTATAACAACTGGCTAGTGACTTTTTAATAGGAAATTTATTTGCGATTTAGGATTCTTCTACTTTATCTTTGAGAAAAAAATAAGACAGTAAGTGCCACAGAAACTACAATACATACATAACAACACAATTTTTGAGCTACATTTGAATAGAAAATTTGTATATCTATTTAGTATTTTCACTTAGCACATTATTGGTAAACATCTTTACGCTTTTGAACGTTTACTTTGAAATCGTAAAATCTAACAGAGGAATATCATTAGTCACTACCATGATATTAGATGTGTGATTGATACTTCAAAGGAATTCAAAGGCAAAGCAGAAGCCTGACTTCCATTTATTATTTGGAAATTCCAGCAGTTACCAACTTGTGTTCACACTTTTTTCTAATACATGCGTTAAACTAATTTCATGAGTTAAAATAATTTATGGACAGTCGGCTATTTCAGCTTTTATTTACTTGAAGTTTGAAATGTTACATACAACGTTTAACACATAGGTCTATAGCTAACTTCTTTTTATGACTAGTGTTAGTAGTTGTCCACTTTATGATTATTTGTATATCTTATTCTTGTATATTTGCGAAGCTGTCAAAATAAGAAACACATGCATCATACGCGAACTGCGTAATTCTCCATTTTAATCCGGCTTCTGTGAAGTCTTACATAGTATAACGCCCTCTAGATGTTATGGACGATTGTGTTGATGAGCTGGTATTTGCCGCTGCGGGTTGTGGATATCTGGGAACCGTTCCAGTTTTTCGTCTGTTGATGATTGGGGCGTCATTCACCCAATGAAATCTGTTCCAAATTGAGCGAAAAGAAAAAATATGTTTGTGGCGAAACAATGATTCAAATTAAAATTATTGCTTTGTGGGAAATCAATTTAATGACAAGATAAATATATGCAGGTGGTAATAATTTTCAATGCAAAAATATGAAAATATTGCAAAATTCAGCACAAAAACGTTTTATATACATCATGAATTTACAAATGTAAATTAGCCTAAGTGAGTCGAATAAATTTTGACGTTTAATTTGGTTGGAAGCATTATGGTTAAATTTCTAGGCATACTTTGATGAAATTCTTTCATGTCAATGATATTTCCTTATGCGTAGACGAAACCATTATTTTTAAATTTATTTAATTTTTTTGTGTACTTTTAATAGCCCTTTTATTTCCCTGATGACCTTAATCTATCTCCTTACAAATACAGTAACAAGTATAGCAGCCCAAATGAATTTAACCTAGAGTGAGACACTTTCTGCCGTTCTCCTAATATAATATGATATTAAAGTTGCACGGAAAAACATTCCTCATATATTAAATTAGAAAAATGCAATACAAAAATGTCTTGAAACTAATTTTATAACCATACACCCATGGTCTTAACAAAATTAAACACCAATAATTTAGATAGCGCCCCAACTCGAGATAATCTTCCCTTTGATAACCTTCTCTCTTATAGTCGTGAGATTATTTTTATATTATAAAAACATTTGTAGAAAGAGACAACGGATAGGAGAAACCACAAGTTGACCTGATCTTACAATTGACTGTCATCACATATTTCGGACACACTAAATCAATTATGACAAAATGTACTCATCACTTTGATTGCTTTTATTCAACTCATCAGTTTCTCAAAAATTTCTGGGCAAAATGCGGGAGCCAGTTAATTCAAATATCCGTTCAATAATAATAATAGTAACCTTTACTGGCATAAACAAAAAAAAATCTATAAAATAAAATAAATTCAACGACTTTACAATTTTTACATTTTACTTTCTACATCAGGAGAAGAAAGGGCTTTCATTTATTTCCATCCTAATATTAATCATTATTCCTATCCCCGTTCCCTCCTCACCCAAACTTACTCTCCAGTTTCCCCCCATTTCCTTTTCCTCTTCACTCCACTCAGTCCCCTCACATTATTTTATCCAATGGTCCAGTTTTCTTCTTTCTTTCCAGATATCCTACACATTTTTTCATGTTCTTTCCCCCTGTACTTGTTCCCATTTTCCTCATTCCCGCGTCTAATCCTAGCAATTATCCCTTTTTCTGGCATATTAAATCCTGAAACTAGATTCTTAGCCATCTCCTCCTCATCCATAATCCGCTTATAGATATTATTGTATCTACTTTCATCAATTCTTTTCTCTCTCTCTCTCTCTCTCTCTCTCTGTCTGTCTCTCTCTATTGCCTTTCAACATCATTCATCCTCTCGTTGAACTCATTTTCAGCTCCGCAACTTCCAGTCAACTTCGCATATCATCTATCCGTCGACCATCCAATCCTATTATACAAATTTATTCTACCTTTAATCCAGTCATTCTCTTTTCCATCTGCTCCCCATTTATCGTTCCCTCCATGTATAGTTCCCTCGCCAACCTTCTTCGTTCATCTATCAGTACCTTCCCTCAAATTTCAACATCCTTTTTGCTCCATTTATCCAAAATTTATATATTCCAATCTCTTGCATTACAATTTCATTCCTCGTATTCTATTTAATCCCAACATCATTTTCACACATCCAACTCTGTCTTTCTTCCACCGCCCATACCTCAGCTCCATACGTCATTATACTATTCACACATACATCCATTATCTTCAACCTCATTCTCACTGACTCACCAAGCTTTCTCTACTATACGTTCCTTATTCTTTTTATAACTCCACTCACCTTCTTCATAACAATTTCCACATGTTTCTCAGAGGACCCCCCCCCCCTCAGCCAATAAGAATCCTATATATTTATATTTCTTTACTCTCTCAATTCTTTCTCCCCTTATCTCGAACACATGCTTCCTACATATTCCCCCCCCCCCTTCTCACACACCATTATTTTAGCATTTTCCACATTCACTTCCAATCCCCTTCTATCCATATAGTGCTTCACTCTGCCAATCATTTCTTTCACGTCTTCTCTATCACTCGCCATGTAAACTATATAATCCGCATAGGTAAGAGACCACACCTTCACACTTCCAATTTTCCGTCTGCGCCTTTTCCAACACCTGCTCCAAGTCTGATAAATCTATAGGCAAACATTTAGCGGGCTTCCCTACCTTACTCCCCTTTTGGTCTCAAACCATTCGGACACTCTATCGTTAACTATAAAACCCAAAATTCAATATAAAACCACAATTCAAATCCTAACCGCCAAAAAAAATTGTCCCCAATTTATAAAATATTTCCTGAGGTAAATATCCCTGATGAAACATCCCCACCTCTATAGTTTACTAGACAATATACCACTATATATTTGATTGTAGGTAATTAATTAACTTTCGATAAACTTACTTTCAATAAACTTACTTTCGATAAATGTGCTTTCGATAACTTGATTTTGAATTCGCCGTCTACCCAGATATTTTCTAAGCTAATTTGGTTTCATCATATAAATACGAAATTATACTCATCAAAAGGTATATATAATTTTGCCGTGAAGCGTTACATACGTTCGCAATAAGGAGTCTCTAGACTCATGTGCAATATACAAACAAAAGGCAAGTAAAAAGCGATGACCACTAAAGGTTAACATCACAAGTTATTCAACATATCCACCATCATACTAAACATAACATTGAGTTATTTCAAGGTTAAAAAAAGTCCGTCGTGAAGCGATACAGAAATCGGCGTTATAGACTTCTAAACTCAAGGGCATTATAGCAAGTAACGAGTAATGCTCACAGAAAGTGGACATCATCAGCGTTAAGTCCAAAAAAATATTATCGGTTATACGTATTCAAAATAAAAATAAAAAAATCGAACGTGTGTTGGTTTGCGCCAGTGGTTCATTTAGGCATTTTTCTTGCTTTCACAGGTTGATAATCCGCACTTCTGCCAGTTCCAGCCACCGCAAACATCCCCTTTGGTGCCACACCCAATATGCCTGTCCTGGATTGCTGTCTATAGCTGACGACGACGAACTCCCTTACTGTTGTTTATTATGGTTTAATTTCATGTTTTAATTGATCTCCTGAAGATCACTATTACCCTAATCCTCCGTAATTATTTAGCTGGGCTGAGCACTCTGATTTAATATAATTTAGGGATCAAACTCATGACAAAATGGCGTGAATACCTTTGTCGCACTTTCTGCATCGAGTCGTTGTTCTTTGATGACAATTTGCACAACGCGTTTGTTTACCCTGTGGAATTACCAAATTCTTTGACTAGTGCACGGAACTATATGTTTCCTTCTTATTTTGAATGAGCAGTGCTACCGCAATTAATCTTCTGAATTTCAGTTGGCCTAGAATGCCTCATTTCTTCTTATGTAACTACCATGCATTATTGACAGCCATATCGGCGCAATGTGTGATCAGAGAGAAATACCACTTTTTTCACGTACTGAAGTTCAATACAACGAAATATTCTGATCATTCCTGTCAACACCGCCCATGTTAGCATTATACAACTTGACAATATTGGGTTGCTGTAGCTGTTGATAATATGTGAATTTTAGTTATGATAATAGTTTATCTACGTATTTGCCAAATTACCTTAATAGTCTTTTTGTCCTTGCGAGAATAACGCTTGACGAAATGGACAGGATTTACACCTACAGCATTCAAACAGAGAGTGACAATCCTTTTTTTATTAGATTTGCAACTTGATTAGACACTTATCCAACATCATATGATCCTCTAACTTTTTTTTTGAGCACACTGGAACTTATCACGGGACTCTAGAATTCTGTTCCCTCTCAATGTTCCTGTATCGTAAATTTTCTTCTGGGACAGCATTTCAAGAAGCGGTAGATTAGAGAAAAAAATGTCGAAGAATATATATAGAATTTTATTTGGCCATTCTTGTCGTATGATATCAGCATATTGAAGAACAAGACTCCCTCCAACAACATATTCTGCTTATAAGAAGATTGACCTTGGAAGCACCACCTTAATAAGGCTCAATCCAAATTATATAACCATTCTCTGACGCACCAACCCACAGCTTGTACCCTTAACGTATTGGCTTACCATGGATGTATTGCTTGAAGCCGTGACGCGCAAAATGTTGTACCATACATTCATCCCTCGAACGAATGGTTTTCTTCGTATAAAGCATATTCGAGTAATTTCTTATACAGAAAGTCAAATAGTGGACACACTTTTGCAAGTTTGTCGTCTTTGTCTAATTTCGTATTATGTATCAGCAAAATGGATGTGGCTTAGAATAAACTCAAACTTGTTTGCTTCTGCTTCTGCCACTAATACATTATGCGTGTCCCGTTCGTACTCATAATACATTCTCCTCTTTGAAACTTGTACATAGCCGCTCAATATCAATATTCCAATAAAACATTTTAATTGTGAGTGCTCAACAACAGTCCCACATTTTGTTTGATTTATGTAACGGTTGGTTTCCGTTTTGATTAGCTCAATCAAATTATCATCAAAAAAGTTAAAAAGCATGGTGCCAGTATTTTCAAGAATGCCATCTGGCATATTTAACTTTCGCTTCGAGGAAACAAAGGACCAAATCTGTTGTGGTATACTGGTACAACTTACGCTTCTTTCACTGGGATCGTTTTCCTTCAGTAACCTTAATGGATAATCAAGATTTCTTCTTGATGTTGGACGGCGGCAAATTGTCACCAGAAGAATACTTATCAGAAGAGTGCTCAACATTTACCTCTATGGGCGCTTGTAATTGACTCACCAGTAGATTACTGATATCAATGGCAACCTCATTACCGGAGCATTCATCTGTTACGCTCCCACAACTGTTGTTTGGAGGAACACTAAATTAGTTTCCCGTTGAAATTCTGCATCTAGATAAGCGCAAATGTTTCAGTTAAAGTCCAGCCACTGAAATGTTAAATTTCGATATAGACCCTATGTATCAAACATATCGTATACACGATGGCAATTTTTAATTAAAAAAATTAGGATTTTCAAGAATGTCATCTGACATATCACGCTTCCGCTTCGGGGAAACAAAGGGCCTAATCTGTTTACGTCCGCAGTTACAACTAACGACTTGGATCATTTCCTTCAGTAACCTTAATCGATAGTGCAGATTTCTCCTTCTTGTTGGACAGCGGCAAATTGTCATCAGAAGAATATTCATTAGAAGCGTGGTCAACATTTATTCCTATAGGCGCTTGTAATTGATTCGCATGTAGATTATTGATATCAAAGGCAACCTCATCACAGGAGTGTTCATCTGTTATGCTTCCACAACTGTTGTTTGGAGAAAATATTGTTAGAGAATTAATTTCCCGTAGGAATTCTGCATCCAAGATAAGCTTAAGTTGTTCAGTTAGAGTCAAGCCACTGATGTCTTAAAATTCGATATAGACCCTATGTGTCCAACGTACTACATACAGGACGGCAATTTTTAAATAAAAAAAATTAGTTATAAACAATAAAAATAACTTTATGTTTCTAATTTCATAAAAAAGGGGACTCTGGAGTAATAATAATAATAACAACCTTTATTCGCATCATAATACACAAATATACAATAGAAATAAAGGTAAATATTACATTATACTCCAACATAAATTAAAACAAAAATGAAAAACAAAACAAAAAAAACCCAACCCCAAGTAACATAGCCCAACCTAAACTCACATTGAAAAACTCACATCATATCAACCAAAAACATACAAATATTAGAAAAAAATATATTTGAACTTAAATAACACTTCTAAACCTTTACCCTTCTAATCAATTTTCAGGGTATAGGCAAGGCCATGTGTCTACTCTGCTATTACTATAAAAAAAACATGCATCTTATTCTATCTATCTTCTCTCAAACTACCAACACCTTACGCCTTCTCCTACATACATTTACTTCATTACTCATCATTCTCTTTCCTCATTTCTCCTACTCATCCATAACTTTCCCTTCTCCCTAACATGTCTACACTGCTTACTTTTTTACCTTTATCTCCATCCCCAAATAGTAACCCAAGTTCTAGCACCTCATATCCTACTCCATTTTATTTATCGTATCCACCACTTTCTTCATCATACTGAATCCAACCCCATCCTGCCCAAAACATCTCCTCCAATTATTCTGCACCAATATCACAAGCTCTACATTTTCTTTCTTGTTCATTCATCCAGTATTTATTACCCCTTTATTGACTGTCGCATCTAAACCTCGTATCCCATAATTAATCTCCTGTCTTTCCACATCCAATATTCGCTAGATGATCTCATACACCACTCCCTCTCCATCTATTATATTTTCTCCTCATCTACAGATCGACCACCCACTTCTTTCATACAATTTCTTTCTCTTCTCTAGCCACTTATTCCCACATCCACCAGCTCCGCTTTCTCTCAATCCCTGCATATATACTTTTTCACTAATCTCTGATCTCTATCCATCCATACTTTGCTCTCAAATCTCACCATTTTATTAACACCTATAGTCCAGCATTTATTTTTTCCAGTCTCCTGCAGCACAATTTCGTAAGGCGTTGTCCTGTCCAAACCGAGAATCTTTTAACACACATCTCTTGCAAGCTTTCAATCATTTCATTTTCACAAAACGACCAAACCTCCGCCCCATACATAATCACATTCCTCACACACACATTCATAATCATCAACCTCATCTTCATTGACTCACTAAATCTCCATTCCCACACCTTCCTCATTCTTTCTATCGCTCCCCTAGATATCTTCACTATCATTCTAATATGTTCATTAACTGACCCAATTTGTATCATAATTTAACCTAGATATTTGTACTTTTTCACTACTTCAAAGTTTTTTTCGCCTAGATTAAATACGTCACTCTTACATTCCCTTCCACCTCCTTTACAAACCTTTATCATAGTCTGATCTACGTTCACTTCTAACCCCTTTTTCAAAATATCTCTTAACCCTCCCCATCATCTCTTTCACATCTTCTCTATTAGTTACCATGCAAACTAAGTTGTCGGCATAAGTCAACAACAATACTTTACGCCTACCAATCTGTGTTCCCCCAGCTTGCCCCTACTCAATACATCCTCTAAATCAGATATGTAAATGTCGAATAAGCAAGCGCTAAGATGACACCCCTGTCTCACCCCTTTTCCACTTCAAACCACTCCGATATCTCCCATTCACACTCGCCCTTACCATAGTTCCCTCATACATATTCTTTATCATTCTTACAATCACATTCGAAATCCCCACCTTCTTCATTTTTTTCCACAAATACTTCCTACTAATTCTGTCAGAGGCAGCCTTTAGGTCCACGAATAGCAAATATATTTTCCCTCTCTTTGCAGTTTGTTGATTTATCACATAGTTCAGAATAACAGTGTTGTCCGCGGTTCCCCTTCCCATAACAAAAGCAGTCTGTGTATATGACAGCACACCTTTCAGCCTTACCTCCTCTTGCAATCTCCTATTCATAATCTGTGTAGATCATTCTTTATCGTTATCCACCTAGAACTATTCACACATTCTCGTTCTCCTCTCTTGTGCACCGACACAACATTTATCTCCTCTCTTCTATACCATCAGGCACACACTCCACACTCTTCTATACCCTATTAAATACTTTACTTACTGTTCTTAGTCCCTCCACATTCATGCATCCCCACACTTGCACCGGAATCCTGTCTGGCCCAGCTGTCCCTCCTTTCTGCATCTTCCCAATTTCTTTTTGATTCTCCTTAATACTTATTTCTTCAATATCCACTACTCCAGTCTCCCCGAATTCCCCGTCATAATCTATTTCTTGCACAATCCTCTTAAATCCTCCGTCAAGCTCCACTCTACATTTCCACACCCAATCTGCCAATCTTAGCTCACATTCAATCCTCTTATCTCCAAATACTCCACTTTGCCTCAAGTAATTCCACACACCCCTTTCATTCTTTAACTCTTATCACATCTTCTTCCTTTAACATATTCCTTTCTGCTAGCTCCTCTTCGCCCACTACCCACTTTCTTCTAGTTGTATTATAATCACTCCATGCAAGTTCCCCCTTCCTTACCTTCCCCAACACCGTTTATTATTCATAGTCAGTACGTGACGTTTATACATCCAGTCGCGATAACGACTCAATGGTTAGTGATTCCTGTGGGAAAACTAACTCACAAATTCACAGCTAGAAGAGGAATGAACTTGGTTTAGTGTACAACATGTAGTACGGTGGGCATATCTGGGTAAATATAAATTATGCTATTGAATATGATAAGTCAATCAGAAAATAACGGGAAGCCTAGAATATTTTCTAACATATGACGGAACTGTTTCAAAATAATCAGATTAAAAGCCCTGATAATCACATTGAAAGCAGGAACATATCAAAAGCCTTGCTAAAATCAAGGACAGTCCAGTGGGGTTTCAGTTTTCGTTTAGATTGGTGTTGATAAACTTTGTGAGTTCATCTACGGCGGTTTGTGTTCTTAACGTAATCTCAAACATAATATATAATCTATCTTACGTTAGCTATTATTTAGCATAACTTTAAATTTAATTTGTTCTTTTCAAAATACATCTTTTTAAATTTACTTATTGCTTTTTAATTTTTCGACATTGTTTTTTATAGGCTATAGATGTACAAAATTTAATTATGCATTTCATCAATTAAAATATCGTTATACTTTTTGGAATTCACTGAACGCGCGTTCGATCCGTGACGGTTTTCATTAACCTCCTCTGAAAATATTTTAATTTGATTCAAACAGCGAGATCTACAAAGGCACACTCGGCGCCTACGTAACGGATATCTAGCTAGCAGTGTAATAAGCTCGTCCGCAGCATTTTCAAACACTAATTTCGAAAGAACAATGCTTTTGTTAAAATATTAAACGTCGAATTGCTTTATACCAAATTATAAAAAGAGAGCCATTGTTCGTTGAACCGTTGTGTAGACTGTTCTAAAATTGATCTTTCAAAACATGTATTTGTAAAACTTTGTGATAATAGGAGATTTTGGAATATGCTGGTTAATAGATATTATAATCAGGTCGGTAGGACTTCCAATGAAATAAAATGTAAGCCAGGTCAGGCGTTCGTATTCTTTTCTATGGCACTACTACAAACTAAATAAACAAGCATGAGATTTATTTCACACATATATTATATTCATACATAAGTAATTACTAAGTTTATATGAAAGCAAATTTTATTGTTATTCAGGATTCTAATTACAGCATCAAATTAGAGTCACGTATTTATAATGTATTAATATTAGGTGTTTATTATCTTAAATTGTTACAAGTTCTATTCTTATAAAAACAGGATCGTGGTATTGTTACTATGCTTTTTGTGTTACCATCATATTTCGCTCCCTCCCTATCTTAGCATAATTATAGCTCAGTATGATTCTCAAACATAGAGTGTAGGGAAATAGTTGTTGTTATTATCTTGCATATATACATATATGTATATAGTTATAGGTAAACAAATGTAGGACGAAATCACATTGTTACATAATTAGGTATATTGAATCAGATATTTATAATACTAACATAGTCCTGTGGAAGCTAATTATAATTGAACAGGTAGTTAGGATAATCCATTAACATATTTCATTAGCAAAGCAAAAACTAGATTTTATATAGATTTTCCTTTTGCTTGGACAAATTTTCTGCTTCGCTTGACGATTCACAATGGCTTCCTCCTGGTTCAATCAAAGTATCGGTTAACAGAGGAAGGCTGTAAATGTAAATGCAAGAAAAAGGAAAAGATAATAAAATTGAAGATGAGTTGTGTAAGATTGATGTTTATAATTTTCGTCGTAGATATTTATTGTGGATTTTAATTTTGATAGTTGATTTAACAATAACAAAATGATTAAAATAATTTTGACTTGAGGCTATTTTTGTACAAACCATTTCCACAGCTGCAATAAACGCTCGATACCGCACGATGGATATGGTAGTTTTTATTGTTCATTACAACTAGGGCGAGGTCCTCACGCCACATCCGAAGAGCATAATTTCCAAATTGCATATCCTCGATGCTAGATTGTGTGGACCTTTTATTGGCAACATTTTTGCGCTGATTCACTTGTATAGCTCTATGTAACTTTCGGTAACTTTTGTAAAAATTTTGGGAAGCATCGCATCGAAACACCTTCTGCTAAAAGCCGTAGATCTAACAGTCAATGAGAGAAGACTATCAATTTGTCGAAACCACAAATGGTGAGAATCATAACGGTTTATAGAAACTGGGTGAGTGAAGTCATAAAAATTGTCGTTGGATGCATAATAAGTTGTTGCAAAAATCGGAAACGGAGATATAAACTTAACAATGCTTTCGAAAACTCACAAAAATTCTATTGGCATGCCATAGACCATCAAGCAGGCGGCTCTTTTGATACAGCTCCACATATTATTGGGACGGTGGATATCGTTTGTAGATTGCATATACGCGAGCGGCTTCCCTTTATTTTTATACAAACTTTCGCGCCATATATATATGTTTTAACCAATGTAATGTTATTTATCAACTTGTATTTATATTATTTGTTAATTAAATAATACTGAATTGATTTGTTAATTTATGCTGGATTAATAAGTCGGAAACCAAATATTGCATCATAGATAAGCCTTGATTGTGATCCCAAGTATTTAGTTTGTAATTAAAATTAATTTGAAACAAAATTTATCTTTGTTTATTTACATATTTGAAATAAAATAAAATAAATTTTGAAACTTTCTTTAAACTTAATTTTTTTTAAACTTGGTTCCCTGGAGTGGAAGCTTAATTGGCCACCTTAATTCATTATGCACTATAAGATTTCTTTGTATAGTTTTGTTGCAAGATTTTTGCAATTTTAAAAATTATACATTTGGAGCTAAAAATATTATTGCATTATCAACTAAATTATTACTAATTAAACCAGAGCTTATGACACAAGTTTATTGTTCTCCTAGTTCACAAAAATGCATAATTCAGTATTTATAGTAAATGTGAAATAAAATGTGATTTTCATATCTTCCAGGAAGATAGCTTTTTTTCATATCTTCCTTGCATGATAATCAATTTTTCCTAAGCACATGGCTTTACGAAGTAGTTTAAACTTAGTTTTGTTTCCTATTCAGAATTAAATTTGTTTTCTTCTTAGTAGTCCATTCTCATCCAAAGCATTCCCAGAAAATCAAATGCAATAACCTACCAACTTATATTTTCTAAAATATTATTCATTTAAAATATTATTTAGAAAATATATTAGTTTTCAAGTATTTAGCTCAAATATTTGATTAAACATTAAACCTTTCCAAATATTTAAATATCGTTTAACCAAGATTGAATACTCTACTCGTAAATCGTAAATCCTAAAGACAAAGAAGAAGTCTTACGAACCGTTCGCGACTGTGGAATCGAAGGAACCGAAACAAATGAAGGAAACGGCGTAATTAACGTGCTTTAAATGTAACAAAAAAAAACACAATACCTTTATGTGACTATCGTATATATATATATATATATATATATATTGACAATGTTTATTACTGTAAATGTTGTAGATAATAACTTTCAAAATTAATACACCATAAAAACTGATCTCTCTTAATTAAGTTTGGTAGTCTTCATTAATTAGAATAAAATTGTAGAACAGAATG
>WYDF02321484.1:0-42301 GCA_009867245.2 Adranes taylori
AAAAGTAAATAGCACTACTGATTTCATAGGCATTCATATGAATACAAAGATACACATTTTACAAATATACACTTAAAATATGTTTACTTCAATTATCTTGTGTCTTTGAATTTATCAATTACACACTCGTCAATTGAGTAGAACTCTCCGCTGAGAAGGTAACCACTCACCCTAACTTTAAAATGAGGTAGAGGTAGGCATTTAATTTCCTCGGGCAAGTTATTAACACTCATGAATTATCTATTTTCAATTAAAGTACTTGCGTAGCCGGCATAAGGCGTGAAGACAGAAATTAATATATAAATAAGTTCAAAACAGTACTAGCGGTGACACCTATCTGATGACACAAAAGCCATGTGTTGACGACAGGTTAGTTAACTGTAAATAATTTTTTATAAAATAAAACTCTCGTATACGTTAGCATACGAGAATATAACACATATAAAATCATTTATTCGTTGAAAACTCATGGCTTGTTAGTGTAGTGGGCTAAACAACCGACCGGAAATCGGGAGAGCCGGATTCGCTTTCTGGATGAGCTAAATTTTTTTCAAAGATACAATTGATCATATTAATTTCAAACAATCATATTATTATACCGAGTGACCCATTAACACTCATGAATGATCTATTTTCAATTATTATTTATATTTTATCATCTTGAGTATGCATTGACATACGTAATAAACCTATTCTATTCTAGGGTTGTAATCTCTTTAAGTAAATGTTCACTAATTATTGACGATTCGTTTCTCTTGCTATCAGTACCATTTAGTTTGTATTTTCAATAGAACTTTACTTTAATCACTCTAGGAGAATATTTTAGTTTGGTTTACACTGTAACATTATGCAAAAACGCTTATAACTGGAAACAATATAAACATACCCCTTTCTCACTCAGAAACATATCGTAATAAAATCCATCTTGGATAGGCGGTCCATAACATAGACAACCTCCATAAACTCGTTCCAAAGCTTCACCAAGCACATGGGCAGAGGAATGCCAGAATACAGCCTGTGCTTCTGGGTCATCGAATTTAAGGAATTGAATACTGCAATCACCTTCTAAGGGTCGATCCAAATCCCACAAGATGTTATTTACGCGAGATATTACTACGTTATCTGCCAGGCCTTGACTAATGCCTTTTAAATCAAAAAATATAAAGTTGTTCATGAATAAAATGACAAAATAAAAAAAAAGCCAATGAGGTTTATAATCGTTGTATTTAAGCCACGGTATATTCTGAATTAGTATCATTTTAGACAATATTCTCTATACTTATTTAAAACACCTACAGCTCTATAGTAGAACACCTTCGACTGTTCGAGTAAGCAAGTGTATTACGTTAGCTCCCAACTTTGCCAGTTGTTTGAAAGTGAAGTAGATGTGTAAAAATGTTGAGTATTTTAAAAAGTGGTAATGAATCATTACATATAGATTGTGCATAAAATTTATTTGATACAGATGTAGAGAAGAAGATATTAGAGATTGTTTTTTTATGTATAGAGCAAATCTACAAATCTATCAGTAAACAAAGTAAATAAATGTACATAAAGAACGCTAGAGCAGGACAGATATATTGTGCGTTTAATATAAATGCAGTAAAAACAGAACATAGCCGCGTGGATTGTGTGTGGCTATAGTATAAACGTATTTGTGTATCAAGCAGTAAAGAAAGTTTTATTCAATTATAAATTGATAGGGAATTATAATGGCAGATATAAGGCTGCGAGTATAAAAAAATTACATTGCCGAGGATATTTAATGTTTTTTATCATCGAGTAAATTCAACAATAGGGACCTCGAAAATTATGGATAATCTTTTAGCGAGATCAGATAGCGTAGGAGGAGATCGTGAAGCTGGGCAGAATAGACATATCGGAGAGTATCCAAAGAGAAAAATGTCAAAATATGACGAAAGTAGTGACGATGACATTACCCTTCTTGTCCTCGTCACTACTTTCATCATATTTTGACATTTTTCTCTTCAGGAAAGTTGACTTTCTTTGAAAAGTTTACTCCTAAAAGAAATGAGGTTGCTACAGATGGAGATACGGGACTCACAAGTCCCGAGAACGAACAATGGAGAAAAGAAATGAAAGAAAAGGAGGAGAGATGGAGTAAAGAGGAGTCCGCATTAGATAAGAGGATTAAGGAGCTCGAGGAGTGAGAGCATGAAAGGCAGAGAGCGGAAAAACGGTTGAACATCATTATACGTTATATGACTCAATATACGTTTTTGGAGTATATTGAGGAGTTCGATGTGATAGGGTTAGTAGAGACATGGGTAGAGGAGGGGGTGTGGGACGAGGTGAGGGAGAAGCTTCCAAAGGGGTACAGATGAAAGATGAAAGTAGCAAAGAGGAGGTATGTAAAAGGAAGAGCGAGAGGAGGAATAATTTATGGTATAAAAGAAGTTGATAATAGTGGTGTATGTCAATAAAGAATGGAATGAGTATGAATGAGTTAAGTGAGGTGATGGGCAGAATGATAGATGAATTCGATATAACGGTGATAATGGGAGATTGGAACGTAAGAATAGGTGAGCAAAAGGGTTTAATCATTGATAAGATAGTGAATGCTGAGGGAAAAAGATTTTTAGAATGGGTAGTTGATGTAGAATTTGATAGTTGCGAATGGTAGGGTTGTTTGATAATAGGGAGTAGGGTTGAATCTGATCATATCCCTCTGGAGTCAGAATGGAGTTTAGGTATAGTAAAAGAAGATAATAGTTATGGGGAAATAAGAAATAAGGATTGTGAAAATATCTGGAATGTACAGGAAAAATTAAACCACAGGGAAAGGATGACAGAATTGACTGGAATGAAGTGAACAGCATGAGTGTTATAATTGATGTAGTTAAAGAAGGGAAGGAAAGGAAAACGAGGAATGAGAGTAGTGAATATATAGAAAGGAACTTGATGTACGATGAATAATGGGTAAATGAGAACAGGAAGGTCAGGGAAATGTTGCGAGGGGTAAGAGAGATGGAAAATTCTTGGGAGGAGTACAGGCAAGCTAAAGAGGTATGGTGCAAAGAGAGTAGAAAATGTAGGAGAGAAACAGAGGAGAAAGTGGAAGTAAATGGTTTGCAGAAAGAGTCAGAGGTATGGCAATATATGCGAGAGAGAAATAAGGGAGGATGTAATTTGAGGGTGACAGAGGTAAAGTTAGGAGCATGGGTAAAGAAATGCAGAAAAGATTTGGTTGAAGAGAGGGATGAATTTGTGATCGGTGAAATAATGGGTGAAAATATTGGTATCGAGAAGAAAAGTAGAGAAATTACAGTAGAAGAGGTGAGTGTTGCGATAAATAGAACAAAGAAAGGGAGCTCTGTGGGTCCGAATGGAGTATCTATGGAGGTATGGAAACATCTGAATGACAAAGGTGTGGCCGCGTTAGCAAGATATTTGAATGGAGTGTGGATGGGAGAAGAGTTAGTGCCTAAGGAATGGAATAGGGGCGAGGTGGTTCCGGTATATAAAAGGGGGGAAATGAAGAATGCGAGTAGTTATAGGGGAGTGACAGTAATGAATGAGGTGTATAGAATATATGCGAGGGTTTTGAATAGAAAATTAGAAGAGGAATTAGTGGATAAAAAGGTATTGTCAAGCACGCAGTCTGGTTTTATAAACGGAAGCGGAACAGTAGATAACATAGTTACCTTAAACTATATAATTAAAGAAGAGATAAGTAAGGGTAAAAAATTATATGTTCTATGTATAGACTTAAGGGCTGCTTTTAACAATATTGTGAGAAATAAATTGTGGGAAAGAATGAGTGAAGTAGGGATATCAGCAAGGATGTGTGAAAGGATGAGAAGTTTATATGAGGGTACAGAGATGAGAGCGAGAACAGGTAAGTGTGTGTCTGACTGAGTTAGGGTAAATAGGGGTGTGAAACAAGGATGTCCGCTGAGTGAGAGCCTTTTCAATATTTATGTTACAATTTTACAGATTTAGAAGGTGTATTAAGAAAAGGGCAAGTTGGGGTGAGTGTTAGTAGGGAGTGAAAGATGTAGTGTGCATGCCAAGTAGCAGAGAGGAAATGCAAGAAGTGATGGACAAGGTAAATAAATATATGGTTAAAGAGGGTTGGAAGTGAATGCGATTAAAACGAAAGTAATGGGGTGCAAGAAGGGAGGGAGAGATAGTAAAAAAGATGTGTTTAGAATGAATGGGAAACCTATAGAGAATGTAAAGGATATGAAATATTTGGGTTATGTGGTAAGTAGGAATAGATCTGGAAATGCGCATGTCAGGATATTCAGGAAAGTTGCGGTGGCTGCGGAAAGAATGGGGTATGTATGGAAGGAGAAATTTGGTGATTCTATAGACATGAGGATGATGATTCTGAAAGTATGTGTCAGAAATATTATGTTGCATAGTGCGGAAGTGTGGGCGGTGAAAGAGAGAAAGGGATGATAATGAGGTATATGAAAAGAATGTTAGGAGTAGAAAAATCGGTACCGGATGAGATTGTGTTACAAGAGTTGAATGAAGTGTAGTGCTGGATATATTGAGTGAAGAAAATGGTAAAACATGAAAGAAAGTGATGGAAGATGGGAACGAAAGGATAGTAAACAAGTTAATGTGGAGTCTGTAGTATGTAAGCGGACGCATGTAAACGAATGGGTAAGAGAAAGAAGAAGCTTATACGAGAGATGTGGACTGTCGATGTACGAGTGGTACGATAGGATGTAAGGAGGAAAAAAAGTGAGATGGAGATTAAGCAGAGGATGAAGTAGGGAGGATGAAGTAGGGAGAGAGAATAGTCAGAGAACAAGGGAGTAAATAAAATTAAACATGGGATTTAAAAATGGAAAAAAAGAATAGAGAAAAGGAAAGACAATGGAAAAATAAAGAGAATAAGGAGCGTTATTGAATTGTATTATTTTATTTCTTCATTTGTTTTGTATTTTGATGAAATATGTTTAATTTTTTGTAATTGAGAAATTGTAAATTTAATTTGTTTAGATGCCACTAAAGCTTTAATAATAAAAATAATATTCTGAATTAGCGAGTCTTGTTATAAGTAATAATACTGTAACATGTATTTTAGAAGCAGCTCAAATACATACAGTAATATTGTGCAATAAACTAAACAACATATTGGAGTGTATTATTTTACGAGTTCCATGCTTGGTACAAACATGTGTAATGTAAAAATTCAAAAAAATACCAACTAATTCTATCGTTTAAAATATGTTTAAAAGTGCATTTTCATAAAAGTAGTTATAATAAAGTAAAATTAGAATTTTTATGAGTCTTGACTAAAAATAAAATCTTTTATAAGTCAGTGGTAGGCCTAATACGCCGAAATTTACTGATATAAAAAAATTATAGAACAAAAATTCTGTTAAGCTTAAAATAAACATGTAAAAAATACTAAAATAAGAATATTTACTATATATAGTATTTTCGGAATGAAAAGATGTTAAACTGGGAGAAAAACGATACCTTTTGCAATATCATATGGAGTGGTTTGCCATGTTACACCATCAACTAATTTACCATCTGTCAGTCTAACTTTTAGAGGAATGTTCGCCTTTCTATTTAATTCATCATCATACTTAGCTTTCAATTTATCCCACAAAACTAACCTATCTTGTATAAATGTTGGCGCTGGATTTAGCTCCTTGATAGATGTATTATTTTCGCCTTTTTTCATTTTGGCCTACAATCGCAATGAAATGTTAAAAAACAATTCATTAATTTAAATTTATAACAATTAATTACAAACCAACGTTGCATATGCGAGTCGAAACGCTGGTCTTGTATTTATAAATTTTAATATCATGGCATGAAAAAATAAATAGAAGTAGAATATTAATTAAACCATGCCTTTGCGTCTTTGTTCAATTCGATATTTTTCAGCTCGACGGATATATCACCCATAATGTTAAAACGAAAATTAAGTAAAACTTTTCAATATTGCATCAACCTGACAACAGAAAACCAAAAGCCAGCCACATGTGTTACTTGACATTGACAACATCAATGAATTTTGTATGGGATTTGCCAATATTTTTAAATTCCAGTTTAATTTCAACATTTGAAACGCGTTACCCACAGAATCACCCACAGATTCGTAAAGTGCATATGAATTTTAGGTGATTATGGGAATAAACCGAATATTAGGTTAGTACTATTAGATGATGTCAGCGCTAAATTCGCAACATCATACCTATTTTAAAGCCATAAGTACAAAAAAGTGATAAATTTGCCATGTCTCGCTTCAGGACTATTTCTATCTGGAATTTAAGGCACTAAATGAAAACCATATCAAATCAAGCCAAGATGGCAAGCTTTATGAATCGACCATGTAGTAGCAAAGTAGATCTGAATTTTAATTGTTAAGATTATTTGTTTAGATAGCTTATTTAAACTATTTGTTTAAAAATTAAACTTTATTGTTTACTTAATTTTTTTTAAGTAATTGGTAATTTTTTATAATTTGTAATTTTTAACACACTAAATTATTCTAATTCGGAATTGATTTATGAAATCACTCTTTTATTATTTAAACAATATTGTTATACTGCTCTCAGACTTTTATCAAATATTTTTTGTTTTTGATTTATTTTATTTTTGTAATGTTTAAATAGCCATAATAACCTAATATCTAATACGTGAGCTACAAACCAGATTAATGCTGTAACTATTACTACTAGTCATTACTTAAATTACTCTTAGTATTAATACTTTTCGTATTTAATATTATTTTGCTTTCTATTGTTACGTACTTCATACTATAAGTAATTATGAGATTTTGGGTATATTATAAATAAATAACATTAAAAAACTTTTTTTGTTTATAACTTGTTACAAATTTTAGAATAAAGAACTATAAACATGGAATATGGCACTAAATAAGTAACAACAGAAATAAAAAGCTATTGTTACATATGTGAGAGTATGGAACTATAAATAGTGAATTCTTTCTGTTGAATTTGTCATAATTATACTATATTTTTGTAGTTTACAATACTTTCTCACTCACACATTATTCTAATTGCTGCTTCTAACAATAAGTAGATATAATTTAATTAACCGATTATTATGTATAGATAATTACCATTAAGTTAGGATTATTAAGTTTATTATTATTATTAGTCTACTAATTATTATATGTTTTAAGCATGTATTATTGTAATGAAGATACAAATAAAGATTAATTATTATTATTCTTTTGAATGCCAATATTTACCGAATTCGTCTCCTGCTATAAAGACGGAAAAATAAATTCAAATGTCGAATAAGCACTTACTAAACAAGTAGCCAAATATTTGGGTAACTTCCTTATTCTATTACGATTTTATTGTAATTACTCTTGCTTGTTGCCTTCACTTAGCTTTAATACTCAAATAAATTAATGATATTTAATAAATAATTCAAATAAGTAACTTTGCACGGGTACTAAAATTAATATAACGCAAATTATGGAAGACTGTTACGCAAATTTAATAGTAATAGATATTGGTGCTAATTTAACCAATAAAAAATACAGCCGAGATTTGGATTCCGTTATACAAAGAGCCAAAGATGCAGGTATATTTTTACACTTTCAATTTATATGTAATGTAATTTGTATATTATTTAAGGTGTACAAAAAATAATGGTGACAGGTACTTCCGTGAAATGTAGTAAGGAAGCTCTTCGTTTGACTAGAATTTACCCTGGTACTTTGTATTCAACTGCAGGTAAGTTTAACAAACACGAAAACTTGCTTTGTATGTTTGTAATTAATTGGTAGTCGATTTTGGTAAATAATAGTCACCAAAAGAAGATATATTAAGAAATGTTTTTATATTACATTGGCAAGAATGCCCATGTAATATGTTACGATGGTATGTAACTTATTTTAAAAAGTTTGGGACGTCTCCTCTTAATGTTTCATATAATTTTTCTCTCGTTTCATGTGGAAGGTTTTATGACATTACTACTACAAATGGTAATAGTTTTATTTATGTACTCCCGTACCACATTTGTATTAATCGATATCAATAGAACTTTTATAAAGAAGGTAAAGATAACAACATACGTTATATATATATATATATATATAAGCAGGCCATTTCATGAAATGCCTGCTTTCGAATTCATTATCGGCCCAGCTTCCAGCCATTTTATGAAATGGCTGGCATGTATTAACAGTTTAATGGTTGTCCTATATTAATGAACTTTTTTACATCATAATGTAAAAAAGTTCGATTATAATGACTAATAAAAGATATAAGCTTTATGGCACTATAGGGCTTAAATATTATATTTGAAACATGTTGTTTGGCGGGAATAAATATAAGAATAAAGGTACCGAACGTTACTAAAAAGCAAATACCATGATTTCAAGTTTCTAATTTGTATTGTTAATACAGGGCCAGCCGTTTCATTAAACGCCTAATGCCATTTCCTGATTCATGTTAGTCCGATAATGGATTCGATGATCTTTATTTTAAACGCCGGCGTTTCATGAAGACGCATTTCACTATCAGGCTGCGACAGATATAACCATAAGAGCAGAGAAATATTAGCACTTATGAAAGATTCAATAGAATATACATGCTGTTACCGGGCTATAGTACCAGCATACCTCTAATAGTGTATAAAATTCTATTTTCATAACTTCTATTTTTTTTAAATTAATATATACTAAATGAGTCTTGTTTGAATACTGAAACTAAATGAATAGGTAATTAAACATTTTGTAATAAAATATATTGCAAAATCTAAATATCGAAATAAATTATCAAAATTAATAGTTTAAATCTTAATTTTGGACTCAAAAATATCTGCATTTTTTATTTTAATATTCAGCTAAAAATTTGTCGTTTGTCACAAGAGTACATCTAGGGTCATCACTCAATAAACTAGAAGGACATGAGATGTTAGATTCTCACTTCATTTAATTTTGCCAATATGTATTCACGCAATTTATTAAATTCGGGACATAATTTATTAAATTCTGGACATTTAGCGCCCCCGCACGACACTTGTGGGCAGCGGGATTTGTCTTTTAAGTTCGGGACGAATGGTCATCCTAGTTACATCACGTGTTTTGTTTTCCCAATAACTATACTTTCTAGCTGGAGTATAATTAAATATTTATTTTATATGCTTTAAAAGCGAATAAGTTAAATCAAAAACTTAATCCGGAATATTACTTACTTGTGAAAGACTTAACTCCACATCTTTTCTCTTCGTTGTGTCATTGGATTGGACGTAATTAAAATACAATCAGTTTTAATATAATATTTCTGCATCTCTTTAAACTGTAGTCACCGCGTCACTGGCTTTTACTGAGCATTCAAAGTATTTTAACGAAACTTTTCTGAATCTACTTTCTTATTTATTAACAGGAATACATCCGCATGATGCAAAGTCATATACCGAAGAAAGTTGGGCCGAATTAGTTGATTTAGCAAAAAATCCTGAATGCGTGGCTATTGGAGAATGTGGTCTAGACTATAACAGAAATTTTTCGGAACCTGATGAACAGAGACTAATTTTTAGGAAGCAGGTTTGTACTTATATTTTTCCAATTGTATTTTTTAATACTTTGCACAAATAATTAAGTTGTACCTGTAATTTATATTGTTAGTTTTTCAATGAAACAATATGTTTTACAGGTTGAATTGGCTTGTAAATTAGGAAAACCTCTTTTCACACATGAACGAGACGCTCATGAAGATTTTCTAAGTATCTTGGCTGAATATTTGGAACGTTTGCCTCCCGTAGTGGTACATTGTTTTACTGGTTCAATAGAACACGCTTTAAAATATTTGGAGCAGGGTTTTTACATTGGTTTAACTGGTAAAGCCATTTATACTCTTACATTTTCTGTTTTAAAAGTTTTTTTTTAATAAAAGATGTTTTAGTTAAGGTTATAAGCAATATGTTACTACTATATTGCATATTGTTCAATGCATGTATTCTAATTGTTTATCGTTCAATAGGAAAGACATTTTCTATTGCTACTCTTAGTAATAGGTATTTGTCCTTTGTGGTGGATATTGGTTCGCCACCTTCTTTTTGATTTCTTTTGTTGCTTGTTTCCCCATATACATCTAATCCATCATAATTATTAGATTGTTTCTTGGCGCTCAACTCCGACAGTCAATAGATCCCTACACGTATCTTCGCATATTTTATTAGTTTTTATTATGTGCTATTGTACATTTTTGCTGCTATTTAAATCTTTGCTACAGGTTGTATAGAGTACAAAGGCTTTGCGATAATTTGTTTAACGTCGACACTCTAATGTTATTTGTAGTCCATAGTAATTTCGAGTTACTGGATCTTTTTGATTTCAAGAACATAATCTTTCTTCAGGAAGTAGAGTTACATAATTTATCTTGCCAACGAAAACTTATTAATTCCCACTAAGTTGTGTTTATAGGAATTCCGTTTAAGGAGTGAAATGACAAAACTTAAGTAAGCTGCAAATTTCAAAAGTATTGTTTGCTTATTAATATGTGTTTTTAAAATGTTAATTAACTTGTAATTTTGGTGCTGTGAAGGGCTTCTGATTGTGATCTAAGAAGAACGTTGAAATATAAAAATTGATAAGTGACTTGAAAATCCACAATGGTATGCTTAGCCTCGATTCAATTCTCTTGCGATGTTTTGAAATGCTATCTATCTCCAGAAACAACTGTAAAACACAAACTAATATATGTAACAAAAAAAAAACAGATAGGTAGATAATAAGTAGGTACATTTATTTAAAAAATAGTGCATGTCTTTTAGAGCAGCGTTTCTCAACCTTTTTTGGTCCGCGGAGCGATAAAAGTTGTGAAAAATTTCGCGGACCGGAATAGCTGTTTTAGAGTGTGACATAAATCAAATATTGCTTTAAAAGGGTGCTGGCTTAAAGACTTAATCAATATTACAAAAAATCCAAAAGTAATCAAATAAAAAAAGCAAAGCTTTAAAATTGGAGCCAGTTGTATGATTTCAATGGAAGCAAAAATGCGTTTTATTCTGGACGTAGGTCAAAATTGATATTCGATAGAAAAATGTTTCTACTGTCGGAAACGTTATCGAAATGTTTCAGATCAAATATCTTGCTTGGCTTACCCTTTGTCAATGTGTTTAGTCCTCCATTCGTCACAAATTGAACCTGTGAAAGTATAAATTAATGAGTCTATTGAACATCGTTTGATTCAATTTGTTTAAAATCACACTAATACCATATTATTTTGGACATAGATTCTTGTCTAAAGATGTGAATCCTCCCAATGTCCTTAGTATCTTAAAGAGTTACAGATAATAGGGTCAACTATATTATGAAGGACATTCTAAAATAATAATAGGAAAGGAACAGGACGAAGATATTTTTAAATATAAATATAATAGTAAAAAGCGAAAATGGAAATTTCTGTTACGGCTTGGCTCCGACACTACTTATCTAATTGTCATGCGGTTTTTTTTAATTAAAGAGGATATCACGGAGCGGGTTTTAGGCATAAATTTAGTCCGATAAAATTAAAAATTAATTAGTTATTAATTAAAATAAAAAACACGTTTTTATTCACATTTTCAACAGAGCAATTCAACATTACTCGTTTACTTTGTTATTTTGTTTGTGTCATTACGTTTTATTTCGTTTTTCTTTGTATGATAATACGAGATACAAGTCTAATAATAAATAACTAATTACAGGCGGATAGATTCGGCTCACAACTGAAAATGTATACTTGTTTTGGACATTTCTTTAATAAGATTTTTTAATGGCTATTGTAAGGTTTTTATTTGATTCTTGTAATTGTATAAGGTACAAAATTAAACTAAGCCATTCAAACCTTCCTTTTGGGAATGTTCTTTTTTGTGTGATTTTCATTTTATATGATAAATAAATTACTTTTTAGGTTACTTATGTAAAGATAAATCTGATGAAGGTGTCCGGAAGTTACTGACAGATAATTTGATACCTTTAGAGCGTTTAGTGGTTGAAACTGATTCACCTTTTATGTATCCAAACACGCGGGCGTCTAAATTACCTCCTCATGTAAAGGATGGGCTTACTGAAAGGTAAATTGTAATTTAAAATATATTCTTAATAGATTTTTCGTGTAACATTGAACGTTTAAAAAATTAAAAATTGTTTATTTAATAATTTATTAAAATCTGATTAAATTAAGCATTAAAAAGTAATGAGAGAATTAATGGACCTCTTATATCAAAAGATTGCAAGGATTATCATTAAAGGCATATCAATTTTAGAGATGCCAAACCTCAAATATTTGAAATTATTTACGTTCTTGACAGAAATCCAGACCTTCTAAAAACTAACGACGCCCTCTTTACAAGCCTATTATCAACAGGTAGGATGGAGGTTGAGAATTAAGCTACTTAATTTAAGAAATATTGGAAGTACTGCTTTATATAATTATAACTGAAACATGGCTCTCAGCCGACATTCATGATAACAAACTCTCTGATGAATCATTCTGTTTGTTGTTGTGACTGCAGTACTGCAACTAGTTCTAAGGAAGGGGGGCGAGATTTACTCACTGCTACTAAAAACTATCTGCATGATTTAATCGAACATGATTTAATAATGTTGAGCAAATCTTGAAGATGCGAAATTCATTTTTTTGTGTATATTTCTCAAAATTCTCCCGGATCAGTTTAGTTAAGTCATTGTAAATCAGTTGGAAAATACTCCAGTCGTTCAGAAATCACAAATTTATTATAAGTGGCGACTACAATTTTTTAGAAGCTACATATATAAACTATCGAATGGGGTTTGCTCTTTTTAGCCAAAATCATACTCATGACATTATCATAGAAGAATGTTTAATTTTTTTAATTTCTCTCAATTAATTTAAATCTGCACTAATAAGGGTGTGCCTCTTAACTTAATGTTTTCAACTTGTACTGATAAATAATTCTTTGACCGCAGACTTAATATTTGAAAACAGTCGTAAATCATATTGCATATTATTCTGTAGTAAAAACTATTGTGACGCCTGAGATGAAATTTAGATTAGTGCACAACAATAAAAATTTAGACTTTGAATTGATTTATAGGGAATTACATAATTTAAATACGCAAAGCCCACACATTTTTTGTTAATTCAAAGTCTGAAGAAGACTGTTTTCGTCTTTGATCCCAATGTAAGTCATTATCAGAGATATCTAATAAATCATCCGTCTTTGAGATTAGAAACCTATGAGATGAGTGTGATATTTTAAATGTGTTTGCTAAGTTAGCTCGGTCTTTAATGGCGTTGTTTTTTCGAATGTTAGTTATAGGCAATCGTTTGATACAACTGGTCCATTATTAAAATTTCAGAGCTATTTGATAAGATTCAGCATCTACCCAACTCAACAAATCCTGAACCTGATGGGTTTCCAGATTTATTACCAAAGAATTCCGCAACGACTTTATGCTTTCCTGTCTATTTTATTTTTTCTCTCAGTGGACTCAAGTTTTTTTCCTAACATTTGGGAAAAGGGTTTCTGAATATTATCATGTAAGACCAATCAAGATTTATTTATTACATGTTTTATTGTTCTGTCAGCATCAAGAAACCATTGCTTGTGTAAACGCCCCTTGAATATTGTTAATTAAAAATATTATTTGTAACCGACATTCCGTAAATGAAGTTAATACAATTGAATGAACGTTTATTTGTTAAGTCTTATAATGTAGACAAACTTTCTGTTCAAGTTATTGAAGTTTAAAATAAACTCAGAAGTTAGCACCAATTTTTAAAGGTTATTTATATAAGTTATAGTAACACTAAATATTAATTTTTAACTTAGGAACGAAGGTACAGTAAGCAGCAAGTCATTGTACTGTGATTAATATAAAAATAAATTGTCATTGCGAGATTATAAATTTTCATGTATTCATTTAAATATTATTTCCTGAAAATTCAATTTGGACGAAATCCAATATAATATACGATGAGACATATTTGATCTTGAAAATATATCATCATTATTTTTGTTTTGAATAGAAAAAAATATACGACACGACTCGATTTCGATATTTATTTTTATTTTTGCTATTTCTCACATATAGTATTATTATTTACTGTGCTTATTATTTAAATCCAATAAGTTATATAAATTTAATTTATATAAAATATTGAATCAAAGTTTATGAATTACTTGAGAATTGAAATAATATTCTATCGATATCATTTATGTAAATTATTCATTTATTGACTACTGATATGAAGATATAAACTATTTATAAGTATATAATTTTGTTACATTTGTTATTGCGAATGTATTTATCAATCGTAGTATTGAGCATTTTTATTACTCTCACCATTTTAAAGAACATTTTTCATCTCATCTAATTCCTACTGAGGATATATCAGTAATTGGTTTCTGGCATGTTTCCTCTTTTAATTTTGTTTTGTTTCTACTGTGCATTAAAATTGTTTAATCTTTATTAAACAAAAAAGTTGGCATTGATCAGTTTGTTGATTGGAATTTTCTATAAATTGAATCGATTATTAAAACTTTTGTAGTTCTATTTTGAATTAATTTAATCTGTGGAGTTTGACTAAATTAAAGAAACAATTAAATGTATAATAAGAGTATCTTATTTATTGAAAAAAAATAGCGGATGCTGAAAGATATTTTATGGGGATATTGAAGTTGTAAGGATGGATAATTGGCAGTCTTTAACGACTCCAGTCTTTAATGTTTTTATGGTTTCATAAAAAGTGCCTAAAGAATTCATGATATGATCTCAAAATAATGTGAACTGTGGGAATGCAAAAGTTGTACAATTATCCAACGATCAATATTCGAAAAATTGAAAATACATATAATAAAACTTGCAAAAATACTCAAAATACACAAACAAGGATTTATTCACGGAACAGTATGAACTGCAAGCGGCGATCAATTTCATGCAACATACGAACTGCAGGGAATATTATTATAAAGTACAAATACGGCGTTGCAGCAATGCAACAAAGCCAGCTAAACCTGCGAGTGAAGAAATAAATAGGCACACAGTGTTGGGTAAAAATCTATGAGATAAAATTTTCAAAGAACTCAGTTGAAAATATCATTCAGAGAACAAAAATCTACCTGAATCTGTGTAATGAGCAAATAATTATATCAAATTAAGTAAAAAATAATAAAGAGGAGTGGGAAAGAAATGAAGATAAACTCGTTATCAAAAACGAGTTTTGCGAAATAATACGAGTACGAAATAATTGTTTTGATAAAATATATCAAATATTTTTATTTATAAAAAAAAATTATAAAATACATTTTCACATTGCCCACCAAAAATCCAATATTAAAATTGTGTAGCTAAATGTTACGCTTGCACGTAAGTGCAAATATTCTGAAAATTAAATAATCACATACATAACAAGCTGTAAATAAAGACAATTTGAGAATAATGTATATATTTGCAACAAATTACACGAAATGTGAAAAATACGATTGGGTAGTTATAAGTACACATCCATCATTTAAACGGGTGATTTAAATCAGCCAGGCCTAACAAATTTCTTTACTATTTTTTCAGATCTCTAACATTTCTGCATCGGTATTGCACTTTTCAGCGAAACGAACCTTGTTCTCTACCAGCTATTGTTGAAATGATAGCGGCTTTTATGCGTAAAAAGCCGGAAGATGTCGCCCTAGCAACTTCTTTTAATGCTATGAAACTTTTCGGACTTTCAGATTGATATCTGACCAAAAATAATTAATATATATCTAAACTAACAAATTATCTCCGTATTTAAGTACTTTACTTACTATTAAAGTTTTACGATATTTATAATTAATTACTAATTTATTATTAATTGTTATAATATTAATTTATTTATTATTGTTATTTAATTATGTCTCCAATATTCTGAAATGCCTACAGTTCATACAAACATTTCAAATTTGTGGATACTACGTTTTACATTATAGATTTTAAAACTATTGTGTCTAATGATTAAATAATTAGTTATACAAAATGTTCTGTACAGTTCATTAGAGTAATTGTTATATTTTTTAGTCTTTTGTAATCTTGCCATTCAAAGTAGTTGCATATTTCAATAAAAATATACCATTGTTATACAAAAACAAAACTCGTGCTTCCTTTATAAATACATATTTTTATTATATTTTCAAGCGATCTTTAGTTTATTCTATTATTGTTATTTCATGTTTTGTGGTAATGGAGTACGAAACTGTTTAAATATATTTGTTATTACAAAGATGTGGAAAATTATTTTCAATATTGACTTTATATTATAATACATTCATTATAACTAAATATACATATATTTTTATATGTGTTTCTGTAATCATTTCTTTCAACCATTTAGCATCAACTATACTGATTTTACTGTGAACACTCATGATCTCAAAATGGGTCACCACATATGGGTGTTTAGGCATAACAGTCGATTACTCTAAACACGCACAGCAGTGGTATGTAAGGAAAATTCGTATTTCACAACGCCTACCATGATTCCACAAATGTCAATGCACAACGTGTAGTACACTCCCAACGTGTAGCAATGCGGCCAAAATGTGCTTTACATACCGGGCGATGCCTTATAATGCTTTATAGTAAAACAATAAACGTTCTTTGTATGTAAACTTTTTTTCGTTGTATTTTCGGAATATTTAGGCGACAAGTCTTAAGGAAATTCGAAAGGCGTTTGTAAGAGGCTTTAGGGTTTATGATTCTCTTCAGTCTTGGTGTTTCGTAGGTTCTTGGGTGAAAGCCATTCACGCAAGCGTGTCTTTATACATAATGCCATTACTTTGCTGTGTGGTTATCGGGTTCCTTATCCGCATATCTAAATAACTCATTCAAGCAGAGACCTTTAAACCATAGTAGAACGAATTTGTGTGCAACTTGAGTACCCTACACTTGTTGCACCTAAATGCCGCAGCATATGCTTTACAGTCAAGGAAACCCGTTGAAAATCTTGGCCGTAGCATATTATATGTAGTTACAGGTTTGCTTAGTTTTAGGGTTAGGCGTTTTTATGTTTTTGTGACTTTTCTTATATTGTTTGTGTTTAATATTTTTGTAATTTTTTTATGTTGCTTGCTTTTGTATGTCTCGTAACGAGGGATTTTGTCAAGAATGTTATGGAGACTTTTGAGTCGGTTTTCAACGACCCTCTTGTACTTTCCAAGAGGACAAGTGTCTCTGTTATCGAATTGTTTATTTGTGAGCGTCTAAGCTAAGGTGGCCAGATTTTCAGAATGCTGATGTGGGAGACTTGGCGACTCCATTCCTATTAATGTTTAGTGAGTAAACGAAAAACTGTATGGCCTTTTTTGACAACCATTCCCATGTTTAAAACACCATGAATTAATTAAATGATATCAAAAATAAGTTATTTAACATTGGCCACATTCTTTCCAAAAATCGGGATTTTTCTGAAGACGTCGCGGGACGCGGGAGAAATTGTTAAAAAGCGGGACGTCTGGTCACCTTAGCCTAGTGTTTTGAGCCGGTTACTAATCGACGATACTTACTTTTATAGAGTGGTGCTGGGAAATTGATAGTAAAGTTTGTTCATAACCTTAGTAGGACGCTCACATTGTTTGCTGCCGAGAAATAAAGGTTAAAAGCGGAGGAGGTTGTGTGTCCAAAGGCTTGTGCTCCAGTGAGACCAAATGGTTTGCTAGGCTATTTAATTACATCTCTGAGGATAGCTGTCTTGGAAGATGTTTTAGGGTATCAAGAGGGAGGCCGTAATCCCTAACCCCCCTAGATTCGCCCGTGGATATGCTATTTCTGGAAATATTTGCATTGACAGCATTGTTCACGCGAATTGCTAAGTTTTTATTTACATTACATTTTCCATTTGAAATGTCTGTCTGATTGCCACATTTTACAAAATTTTAGCCAATTGCAAATTTATCCTAGACGGACAAGGACATACGGAATATTCCGAAAGAAAATTTTAAGGGCTACATCAAGTTACAATAATCGAAAGCATTAGTATATTTTATTCTTAAACAAAAAAAATAAAAACTATGCTTTGACAACAGATAGGTACTTATAGATAAAACTGGTCTTATCTCTAATGAATCAGAAAACTATGCAAAATTGCTCATTATTTTCACTGATAAATTTAAAACCAAATTATTTTAAAAATAATGCATTCATAAATAATATTTTATTATCTATGTTCATAATTAAATTAAAAAGTCATTAAACAGCTGACGCAATTGGAATTATTTTTATTTCATTGTTCTGGAAACAAACAGCCACGGTTACTATCTTTAACATGTTGCCATGTTGTTTATTGGTTTCCAAATTAGACAAGTAACTCAATAAGACAATAAAAACGTAATAGAGTCTATAAAGCCTTTTGGCTTCATAGCTGAAGGTTTTCGTAATAGACTCAGACAATTTGTTATATATGAGATAACCCTCCTAAAATATTGACTTTCTTCCATAATTAGTATTAGGTGAACACAGTGTTAAGTCTTTTAAATGGCGAGTATTGTAATGATGCCTTGTTCTGTCCGGGTTACTATTACTGCATAGAATTTCCTTGTGTATAAAATTGCAGATATTTTGATGATAGATACGACGAATCGGTAGTATATTGTGTTTGGAGTAAATTCCGACTGAATTATGTAGTGGGCTTAATCAAAAATAATTTTTAGCGATTTAATCTGGGCAATCTGAAGCGGTTTCAGTGCATTTCAGCGGCACCCCATATAGCACAGAGGTAATTCAATTGTTAGTGTATTAGGGTGAACTAGATCATTTTTTTATTTCGGTTCCAACTCTTTGTAGTCGGTACAGTATTCCAATAATAGGTCTGACTTTTTCCAGGATATAGTTAATATGTTCGTTGAACTTTAGCTCATTGTTAATGATGAGTCCTAAATATTTAATATCATTTACCTCGCCATTTTTTTTACCATCATTTTGAAGTGATTGATGAGTTGGCAATTTGGTGTGGCTTGTTCGAAATATAAAATAATTGGTTTTTTTCATTAACATTTAGAGTTAGTTTATTTAAGCGATAATATTCTGCTAATAAATTTATATCTGTTTGCATGTGAGTTATAGTTTCATTTAAGTTCTTTATGTGCGTATGTATGATAACTGCATCGTCTGCAAATAATTTGATAGAACCTTTTAATTGCACCTTTCCATCATTTACATACACTAGAAACAATAGGGGAAACCAAGGATGCGGCCTTGCGTAACTCCTGTTACGATACTCTGAGTGTAGCTCTGGATACCACCGATCTCCACATATTGTTGTCTCCCAGTAAAATAACTTTCTAGAATCTTCAGACAATTGCCCCTGATGCCACTATACTCGAGCTTTCTAAGCAGAACCAGGTGATCAACCGTGTCAAAAGACTTTTTAAAGTCAGTAAATAGCCCTGACGCAAATCCCGTCCTATCTATTGATTGTTGAATAACACTGACGACATCAATAGCAGCTGACGTAGTATTGAGGTTGTTTTTTGAAACCGTATTGATAATTGTAGAAGAATTTTGTTTTATTGTAAAATTTTATTAGCCTTGCATAGGCCGCTAGTGACCAACGATTGTTTTGTCGCCTGTTTTGAATATAGGCGTGATGCGTGCTATTTTTAAGCATTTAGGGTATTCACCAGTTTTGAACATTATGTTTATGTTATGTGTTAAAATAGGTGTTATGGTTTCGCATAGTAGTTTCAATACGTTTTCACAATATTCTTCTTCTTCTCGTGGTGCTCTATCCGTGGGGACGTTGACGCTTAAGATGGCTATTTGGACTTTATTATATTAACTGATCTTCTAAAAACTTGTATTGAATTGCTGAGGACCTCCTCGTTGGTAGCACGTTGGGTTCACAATATTCCCACATTTCAAGTTTTTCATCAATTTGTTTGTTTAAGTTATGGTGCATTGCTTCTACTCCATATAGAAGAATTGAAAATATTGAACATTTTCCTAAACTAATTTTTGTAGTAGAGATTATATCCCTACTGACGAATAATGTCTTCAGTTTTTAAATGCTGTTCTTGATTTTTAATTCTTGATCTTATTTCCCTTCACTGGCCCATTGTGGTTAACTAATGATCCTAGATAACAATATTTGTAACAATACTAGTTCAGTGCCGAGTATCAGTTGGTCCACTTATGCTGCTCTCACTTACTAATATGCATCCGTTAAGCTTCAAACCGCATAGTTCGCTGACGGCTTGGATCCTTTCTATGAATCATTTAATATCGCTAGCGAGTGTGACCGTGTCGTCAGCATATCGAATATTATGAACTAATTCTCCGTTGCGCTCTATGTCCGTACCAGCGTTATACAACGCTTTCTTGAAGTTCTCTTCTGTGTACCTATTGAATAGAAGGGTAGATAGGACGCACCCCTGGCGTCCCATTTTTTTCGGCAGAGCTGTTATTAATTTACTTTTCGCAAAGTTAATAAAGCAAAGATAGACGTCTTTATTTGTATCTCTGCAGCGTTGAATTAAGACTTGTAAGACAAAATGGCGTCTATTATACCAAGAGCATTTCGGAAGCCGAATAATTTGCCAACCTCCTACCTGCGAGTCACACATTGTATAAATCCTGTTCTGGATTACTTTTGTAAAGGCTTTAGTCAGGTGGTTAATTAGACTGTTAAATTTGTGATGGTCGCAGGTTTTTCCTTAAATAACTTCGCTAGCATGTCAAGAATTCTTTGGATTCGACTCGCATATAGTTTTAAGGATCTGGACGTGAATACTATCGGGGCCTGGGGTTTTGTTATCTTTCATGAATAAAATAACTATCTCTATTTAGCATTTCGCAATTCGTGGCCCAGTTGCCGAATCGCTTAACTTATGTTCCTCTGAGCGAACGTCGTCTAATAATTCCCCGTCATATACTTTCCAGATAACAAATATAAATCATTTAATTTTTAGTATTCCATCTATATCCAATAAGCTGACTGTTCGGCGCTTATACGTTCCTTTTGATGTAGGTTTTTTAATTGTCTTATGTATATTGTGATAATCGTATTTTTTCTTACATTTTATTACATATTAGTAATATCATTTATAAATATCACTATTTATTTGAAATATTGTATGTTTGTAATATCTTTGTCCAATTATTATACTTCGACCAGATTCTAGCTAGAAGCCGAAACCAGGACGTGAAATACAGTATGCAAAAACAAGGATACAAGTTTTTTTAAAGAACGCAAAAGTATCATTTTATGTTGTTAATAAACACAGTGAGGATACAAAGTACGTTGTCATCGTACTTATACAGGAGAGGGTACTTTTTCAGTTGATTAGAAATAGAAATTAAGCTTAGATTACGAATTAGGCTAAAAAAACTTAAGTTTTTTTAGCCTTGTAACCATATTTTACTTGTAAATAGTATTGTCAGTCGAATTTTAGAATAAAGAATCAGAAATAATAAAGAATCAGACTAATAAAGAATCAGAAATAAGAAATGAAAACTGGCACAGAATGTAGAAAACTTTCAAGAACTAAATAAAGTTTCAATTTTTAGACATGAGAACCAAAACTTTAATTATCTTTGTTTTAATGAAAATAAAATATCATCTGGCTACATCGCTAGCAAGTGATATTGATTAAATGATTTGCAAATTTCTCGTTTCTAGAATAGTCTGGTAACTTTCTATAATTATATTCAGTGTAGCCAACCTAAGTATATCTACCTTTATTAATATTCTCTTTAAATCATCATAAATTTATTGTAATTATATTTTTATTCGAAATAAAATCATTTTTAAATTATCCTGACCGCTTTAGATTATTAAATATTCAACCAGAATTGTCTGATAAAAATAATCCTCTCTGTGTGGTTTTGGGTTCTAGACTATTGATCAGAAGTTGGTGGGGATTGCTTAAATCTATAAAAGCTGACGACTGATCGAAATTTGACATTGTTTGTGATTTCTGAATAAGCGATTTGTTATAAAGTTATTTAAGTGTTCTCTGCTATTATATTGCGAGCTATTGTATTGCGAAGTATTTATTGTAAAGTGTACGAATTAATCAAGCTATAAGAGTAAATCATAAAGTAAGTATTTAATTAATTTTCTATGATTTTCATTAGCTGTATGTATAATGATTATTGATTAAAAGTAAAGTGACGCAATATTTTTTCATAGAACGCCATGTTTTCCCTTATCAATTGTTTCACTAATTATTTAACAAAATTTTCATAGTCTTGTCAAAAACCTAATAGTGATATAAATTATACTTAGAAGGTAATTTGTTTATACGCGATTAAAGTTCACACATTCTCGTTCCTTTTGTTCAAGATTTCAAAATGGCCCCCAATTATTTTAAATCTTTTTATTGCTTGACGATATTTTAATTTTTACAGATCTATAAATTGCTATGTGTATTGACTTCTGGATAATTTCTAAATTTATTCTGTAAAGCAAGTTATTAATTTTTCAACAGTTACATAACAATGAATTAGCTTTTAGGTAAGAAAGTTTTAGATGTCCATATGATGATTTTTTTTTATTAGTGACATGTTCTCTGAAATGAAATCATCCTAATTGAGTCATTTGTGATTATACTAGATAATTTGGGTAGCTATTAATGTTTAATATCCTATTTAGATCATCCTAATTGAGTCATTTGTGATTATACTAGATAATTTGGGTAGCTATTAATGTTTAATATTCTATTTAGATTCCATTCTTACTTTTTAATAAATCTGTAACTTGCTTCTGTAATTGATTTTCAGAACTAGGTAATTTGTGGATTAAATTTTTTTAAATGGAAGTGTTTATTTGCTTATACCTAGATTTGTTTAGTTCTTCATTAGCAATATAACAATTGCTTTTATGTATGGACATTTAATAACTAAAAATCAAACTTTATAATTAATTTTAATTATATTACCTTCAACAATAACTATCTTTTTAATTATTTAGTTTACCATAGTAAAATATGAATATATATTAATAATTGTTTACCTTAAATTAAATACTGAGGATTTCTTAGTGCATTACGACTTTTGGTTCTTACGACCTTTGGAGTGCCTTTAGTATGAATAGCATATAAATATCTGTTTTTAATTTATTTTTTTACAAAAACCTTGTCATGTACAGTCTATAGAAATGCTTGATCTGCGCTCACTAAATCACAGAAATGTAGTCTCGTCCCTTTCTTTGTAAAATCTTTCATAACTTTTTCCAGTTTCTCCAATCCTTAATATTTAACATACAAAATATATTTTAAGAGAAATTTTCACTGATCAAATTTGTATGTGTTTAATTATTTTATTTTATTTTTATTATAAAACATTTTTTTTGTTGTTTCAGGATGCAGATCTTTGTGAAAACATTGACCGGCAAGACCATCACTTTGGAGGTTGAACCTTCTGATACAATTGAAAATGTAAAAGCTAAAATCCAAGATAAAGAAGGTATTCCACCAGATCAGCAACGTTTGATTTTCGCCGGAAAACAATTAGAAGATGGACGCACTTTATCTGATTACAACATCCAAAAAGAGTCTACGCTTCATTTAGTTCTCAGATTGAGAGGTGGTATGCAAATTTTCGTCAAAACTTTGACGGGAAAAACAATTACCTTGGAGGTTGAACCATCTGACACAATTGAAAATGTTAAGGCAAAAATTCAAGACAAGGAGGGTATTCCACCAGATCAACAGCGTTTGATTTTTGCCGGAAAGCAGTTGGAAGATGGTCGCACATTATCGGATTACAATATTCAAAAGGAATCCACTCTCCATTTAGTTCTTAGATTGAGAGGAGGAATGCAGATTTTTGTCAAGACTCTGACTGGAAAGACAATTACATTGGAAGTAGAACCATCTGATACCATAGAGAATGTAAAGGCTAAAATTCAAGATAAAGAAGGTATCCCACCTGACCAACAGCGTTTGATCTTTGCCGGTAAACAATTAGAAGATGGACGTACTCTTTCAGATTACAACATTCAGAAAGAATCTACACTACATTTAGTTCTTCGATTGAGAGGCGGAATGCAGATTTTTGTTAAAACGTTGACTGGAAAAACTATTACTTTGGAGGTTGAGCCATCTGATACAATTGAAAACGTTAAGGCGAAAATTCAAGATAAAGAGGGTATTCCACCAGATCAACAGCGTTTAATTTTTGCTGGTAAACAATTGGAAGATGGTCGCACATTGTCTGATTACAACATCCAAAAAGAATCAACACTTCATTTGGTTCTTAGACTAAGAGGCGGAATGCAAATATTTGTGAAGACTTTGACAGGGAAGACAATTACACTGGAGGTTGAGCCATCCGATACAATTGAAAACGTTAAGGCCAAGATTCAAGATAAAGAAGGAATTCCTCCTGATCAACAACGTTTAATATTTGCTGGTAAACAATTGGAAGACGGTCGCACATTGTCTGATTATAACATTCAGAAGGAATCTACGCTCCATTTAGTCCTTAGGTTGAGAGGAGGAATGCAGATATTTGTCAAAACTTTGACAGGAAAAACTATTACGCTAGAAGTGGAACCGTCTGATACTATTGAAAATGTGAAAGCAAAAATTCAAGATAAAGAAGGAATTCCACCAGACCAACAAAGATTAATATTTGCTGGTAAACAGTTGGAAGATGGGCGTACATTATCTGATTATAATATTCAGAAAGAATCGACTCTTCATTTGGTGCTACGTCTACGAGGAGGTATGCAGATCTTTGTAAAAACCCTAACTGGCAAAACTATCACTCTTGAAGTTGAGCCATCTGACACTATTGAAAATGTTAAAGCAAAAATACAAGACAAGGAAGGTATTCCACCAGATCAACAGCGTTTAATATTTGCTGGTAAACAGTTAGAAGATGGCCGTACTTTGTCAGATTATAACATTCAGAAAGAATCTACACTCCATTTAGTTCTTCGATTGAGAGGCGGAATGCAGATTTTTGTCAAAACGTTAACTGGAAAAACTATTACTTTGGAAGTAGAGCCATCTGACACAATCGAAAATGTGAAAGCCAAAATTCAAGATAAAGAAGGAATCCCTCCAGATCAGCAACGATTAATTTTTGCAGGAAAACAATTGGAAGACGGCCGCACATTATCAGACTACAACATTCAGAAAGAGTCAACACTTCATTTGGTATTGAGATTAAGAGGAGGAATGCAGATCTTTGTGAAAACTTTGACTGGAAAAACAATCACTCTTGAAGTTGAACCTTCAGATACTATTGAAAACGTAAAAGCGAAAATCCAAGACAAAGAAGGCATTCCACCAGATCAACAGCGTTTAATATTTGCGGGAAAACAATTGGAAGATGGCCGTACTTTGTCAGATTATAATATTCAGAAAGAATCTACACTTCATTTGGTATTGAGGCTTCGAGGAGGAATGCAAATTTTTGTTAAGACTTTAACTGGAAAAACTATTACTTTGGAAGTAGAGCCTTCTGACACAATTGAAAATGTTAAAGCAAAAATTCAAGATAAAGAAGGCATTCCACCAGATCAACAGCGTTTAATATTTGCTGGAAAACAGTTGGAAGATGGGCGTACATTGTCCGATTATAATATCCAGAAAGAATCTACGCTTCATTTGGTATTAAGGCTGAGGGGAGGAATGCAAATTTTCGTAAAAACTCTCACTGGAAAAACAATTACTCTCGAAGTTGAGCCTTCAGATACGATTGAGAATGTCAAGGCCAAAATTCAGGATAAGGAAGGTATTCCACCTGACCAACAGCGTTTAATTTTTGCAGGAAAACAGCTTGAAGATGGACGCACTTTATCGGACTATAATATCCAAAAGGAATCGACTTTGCATTTGGTATTGCGTCTTAGAGGAGGCATGCAAATTTTTGTTAAAACATTGACTGGGAAAACCATAACGTTGGAAGTGGAACCTTCAGACACTATAGAAAATGTGAAAGCAAAAATCCAGGACAAAGAGGGCATTCCTCCAGACCAACAACGTTTAATTTTTGCCGGAAAACAACTGGAAGATGGACGTACATTATCTGATTATAATATTCAAAAAGAATCAACTTTACATTTAGTGTTGCGACTTCGTGGAGGATTCTAAACTAATCTACTATTTATTAAGGAATAACTAACTGCAAAAAGAAAATCTACAAGTTTATTTTATAAATTACTATACTTTTGTACTTTTATTAAAAGAAGCTTTCAATGTGATTATATGAAACAAACTAACTTTAAATTCAAATAAACATTTTACTTTATTTGCTTGTTTTATTGCAATATTTTATAATAAATATTTCCGTATTTTATATTGAAGATGTTTACTTGATATATGAAATTTTTTTCGATATATATGCATTGTTCTTTTTGGAGTAATACAGCATTTTAAATTGGTACAATTTTGTGTGATATCTCTGAAAAATATCCACGCGAAATTCAAAGAATTGAAGTGTAAAAATTCATTGTAGCTAAAAATTTAGATTCTTTAGTATTTTACAATTGTACCATTTTTTATTGATTATAAATGTGTATTGTTGAAAGTGAAGAAGCGAAGTACAGGTTTTCTATTAAAATTATGCTAATCATTTTACACACTGTGACTTCTGTAAAACGTTTATATTAAATACTTTAATCATCACTTTGTAAAATATTCTCTAGTTATCGAATTGCAGAGTAAAACATCCTAATAAATGGTAGTATATTATTTAAGAGGGGGTGGAGAGCTACCTGACGCTTTCTTGCAAATGCTATCTGCAGAAGTTATTTATAAATGTAGGGTGCTGGCAATATGAACAACATTCAGTATAGGAACAGGAGTACAATTAAATAATAAAATTAGTACTTTTTTGCTATACCATTTAATTTAAAGTAATAAACATAAAGGAATAAAATAAAAACTAGTGATGTTTCGCGGTAATTTCCTGTAGTAGTTCTGACTGGTAACGATGGGCTCTCGATTGTTTAAATGTACGTTTTGTTTTAATAGGCTTCTGAATATTATTTTGCTTAAAAGCACCTTCGATTATATCAATAGCATCCGCATTTTTCGACAAATGCACATAACGTATGTTCCTACCTTTTACGAAAAAATTTTCAAATGGATAAATATCTCCTACAAACACAAAATATAATAACTTGTTTATTAAGTACGATTAATTCAAAGTACCTCTACTAGTTAAATATATACAATCTTCTGCTTCTAAATTCATGTAACCATCTACATCAATTATTTTTCCTCTGAGTGAAGATTCATCTTTAAAATCAATTATTGTGTACTTGCCTCTTTGAGTCCATAACAGGCCTGCTAAGGAGTTATATTTTAAGTGTTCAGATTTTAGATCTTTGAGTGTATAAGCCATTTCAGTTCATGAATATGTCTTCCGACCAGAGAATAAATACCGTTCCTCTTCTGCTGTTGACAAATATATCTAAACATCTTTAACCTAATTAATATTTAGAAATAAAATAACATTTTCCTGTAGATCTATTTTCACCATATTAGATCTATCATCTACAGTCTGCCGGAAGAAACCATATAACTTAGTCCGCTTTAGACAATATAAATTATCCTATTAACATTATACCTCACATTAACATTACATTAATTTATTAATCGATATTTGATTGTCTATCACTCATTGGCATACAGTACCTGGTATAAGGCCTGAGTGTAATTATCTATATGTGTATGCATACATTAACACTTGACACTATCAATTACATAATTTCCCTTTTTGGTCTGCCCACATGATTTGTTTTATATTTGCTTTAAATTGTCCCATATTCAGTGCTTGATCTTTTTTTCGTAATTGGTTGTACATACTCATTAAATTGAATTTACAGGTATTCTTTTCCCTGTTTGTTCTTACTGAGTTTAAGTGTATGTTCTGTTTATTCCTTGTGTCATGCTTGTGTTGATCATTATTCCTTGTTAAACGTATTAGTGTTTTTGTTTTGTTCTTGATGATTCTATGCGCTTCTTGAATCTTTCATATTTTATCATATTATCTAAAGACATCGTATATGTGCTAGATGTTCACCAGTCCATATTATATAAATTCTTTAAACATTTATTAAGTACCCTTTGTAGTTTATTGATATAAATTTTAGGGGATTGATTGACTCCACGATATTATTCCGTATCGAATACTCTATAAAAATGCGCTTCCTTTATCATCTTACGTACTTTACTGTTATTTATTTGCACTTTTCTTAGTGTCCCTCCAATTGCGGATATTTTGTTCGTTATTTTCTTATTATGGTTAACCCAGTTTAATTGGTCGTCTATCTCTAGTCCTAGATACATGGTGTTTTTGAGGAGTGTTTTATTCTCATTTTAATCTCTAAATTAATGTTTGTTTTTAAATATTAAATATACTGTTTTATCTGTAATCAACGTCAATCGATTACCTAGTAGCCAATACAAATCACCTACTCCTATTACCCACATTATTCTCATTTTAATTGGGCATGTTTACTTGTGAGAACTGAGATTTAAGTGAACAATGTCAGTTAATTTGAGACAGAAACTCGACTTTTGTTTTAATGAGAAATTTAACTCACATTCTTTTTAAATTTATTGCGTCACGTTTTTAATCAATTGAACCAAAGATTTCAGTTCTTTTTTTACAATGAATGAGCTAAATGTAAAGAAAAACCGTGTTTTTACTGTTCTTTGATAGCACTAAGCAGCTCGCTGCCTGACGCTCCCGTTTTTGTAAGAACATCGTGTACTTTCTTGCACCTTTCCATCAATCAAGCACTAATATTTTAGGTGGTACAGAGCCACAATAAGTTATTAACATCCGAAGATGACAATAATTAGATTACATTTACTCTAGGTTATGTTTATTTACATAACAAAAGCATTAAATGTTTATTTAACAATAAAGGTGTGAGTTCCACGGAGTAACACAGAGCTTTAGCTGTCAAAGAAAAAGTTGTGTGTTGTATAGACAAAAAGTGCTTTTTGGCTTGTCATGTAGAACGAAGCGTTGCAAGAAAAACTGTTACAAATCCCTTCGTTTGCTTTCACGGCGCGGCTATATTATCATTAACGCAAATGATTAGTCAACTGTAAAACTTCTTTAATCTTGATTTTACTTTTAGATAAATAGTGAATTTGAAAGTGCTGATGACTTAGTATCAACTAGTAGATTTAATTTCAAGTATTTGTTTGTACAAACTTCAAACTTTGTTGTTTGTCACTCATTTCAGTGTTTCACTTATCTTTTAAGTAATTTGATCGCTCACACTTTGAACTGAGTCAACGGTATTATAAAAAGAAAGCGACTAATGTATTTTATTTGAATTTGATAATAATAAGGTTGTTTTACATTCAAAACGAGAACGCACACTCGAATGTTAAAAGTTATTGCATATGTAACACCTGTTTAATATACTTTCAATTACTGGGACATGAACGGGAACGCGTAAGATTGTTGAGTTTTAATTTGATTTTATAGTTATGATTATTGTATCTATTAAGAAAATTTTGATAACACAGATGGTAGACCAACGAGATTATCGTTATAATCGAAAATTCAACATTTTCAAAATGTATTAATGACGGAAAATGTGTCATATTATTTAATAATTGATATTAAACTATTCTAAAATAAGATTTGGGTAAGGCTGCCAAATTCCAAAAATGGTTATATAATACTTTCCATTAATGCTAAACAGATAAATGTAATAATGGAAAACAGAATTACAAAAAAAAATTTTAGATATATTTTACGATATCTTTTTAAGTGTATTTTTCCGATGAATGATTTTTTTAACATTAAATGATTATTTTCTAATAGTTTTCAAAACTCTTCACATTTCCCCACTTTAATTTGTTTTATCGCGCTCATTGTCGGGATTGTTCCCGATGTCCACACAGCGTTCATTTGGGAAAAAACTCATTCCGTCGCCGCATTGGGTCCTGGCAAGCAAAGCGCAAATTGAATGAGCAATAATATATTCAAATGAGGAATATTATTTCTCTTAAAATGAAAAAGTTGACTTCAATTTATCTTCGATTGGAATTGGGGTTTTGCAGGCATCAAAGACATTGTTTGTTAAATATTCATTTACATATCCTATTTCATCATATAATGCGGTGTCGTCAATTTTCTTCATCCTTATTTCAGTTGAGTTATATTCGACCGCGCATTCTATTGCCGGTCATTCCAAATTGGCAAAAAGTGCTGCTTGGTTATGCACAAACATTAACCACATTTGAGAGCACTCTTCAGAAAAAAAGGTTTTTAGAATCTTTGGGCACTTATCTTGTGAAAGAAAATATGATTAAAGAGGTACAAATAGCTGTAGAATTCTTTCTACAGCTGGTAAAAGGGCCAACCATCTCGTTTTGGAAGACCCCAAAATTTTTTTGTATTCCACTTCTACTTCAGAACAAAACTCTTTAAGCACTTCAACACGGACTGTGTAAATATATTTAAAAAAATGAATAAACCCTAATGACCACATTTTTTATATCAATAGGTAGAAGATCTGCTGCAGTTTGTATTGCATTATGTATAATATGAGCCATTCATCCTAATCCAATAAGTGGATGGTTTAATTTGTCTTTAAGATAAAAAAATATTTCCTTTGCCGGCACGTTTCACTCCTCCAAAATTAGTATTTGCATTGTGGGCACAAAAACCCAAAATTTTCTGGGATAAATTAAACTTCGCAATAACATCTAACAATAGGTTGATAATTATGTCAGAGTTTTCAGCCGGGAAATTAGTAATATCAATTAACTTGGTGTTAATTCCACTCACAGGATGAAAGTATCTTAGCAGTGTTGGAAAGATTGTGAGTATATTGTTACAAATTCATTTAATTCATACTTCGTTTAATTCCTTCTTTAAAAGGTCAATCGAAAATGGTGCAATGACATGTGTGACAATGGCTTCACATTTTGTTTTGGCACAGAAAATATTTTTCGAATATTTCTTGAATTATTTTAGATGTACATGTCATGGAGTTGAAACTGTGGTTATGTTTCACTGTATGGAAAGCCCAAATGCCTTCAGCTTTAGATAAATGTACAACCCCATCTTCAAATTTTTCTTTTATGCTACTATAATAAAAATACTTAACTCAGAATTTACTCTGTAAAAAGTACACTTTTCGACGCACGCGCACGATTCAATCAAATCATTATGTTCTTTTCATGGACGCTGACTTGAATCAGCGCCCTGTCAAATAATGAAATTGAGTGATCTCAAACTTTAATGACCGGGGCAAGGAGTGAAAATCGGGACATAGCAGAAAAATCGTGACGGAAGAAGTAATCGGGACGAGAACTCAAAAATCGAGACTGACCCGCCAAAATCAGGACGGTTGGCAAGCTTAGATTAGGGGCACACCAGAGTACAAACAATTCATTTCCCTTTTTCGCCTTTTTGAATAGTTCCGATTAGTCACTGTTAAAAGGACAATTGTAGAATAAAGATTTATCGTCCAACTGTAAATACACTTATAGCGCTTTTTTGATCCTTCATATCAATTCAATGGTTTCATTTTTTTTTGGCTTAATATAAATGCGTTTTTTGTTTCTTCAAATCAATTCATATGAATACTGCAAACAAAAATGTTTAGAAATAAACTACATCAACAATTAAAAGCGAATGTGAAATCTAGATAATAAACAGTTATAAAATGTTCAAAATAAAATAACAATTGTAAAATAGCCTTTACTCACTAACACGTCAGCAAAAGCCTAGAAAGAGAAAAAGGGAAAAGTAGGTTATTGTAGGTTATGTCTGTTGTATTTAAAATTTGTATTATTAGAAAATCGAATGGCTAAAAAAGTTATGTCAGTCTCACAAGTTAACAAGTAAACATTACAATTTTTTAAAGCTGCTGCTTCAAAGATTACGATTTTTAGGTCATCATATTTGGTTTTCGGAATAGTATGTATTTTAACAGTTTGTACCAGGTTTCACAAAGTTTCTGAACCGGATCACATTTGGTAAAATAAATGAACAATATAAAATAATATAGTTGTTTATTTTCTTCTTGATATTTCAGTTGGGATGAAACACATTTTGGTAAAATGGGTTCTTGGTATATAAATAGAACTTTCTTTTTCGACGTTCATCCTCCGTTAGGAAAAATGCTGATTGGTTTATCTGGATATTTAACTGGCTACGATGGTAGTTTTACATTTGATAAACCAGGCGATAAATATGAAAATGTTAGTTACGTGGGCATGAGAATAGTAAGTAAAAGTATACTAAATAATGTCATTAAGTAATATTGTTTTTCTTAGTTTTGTACAGCACTTGGAGCAAGCTTAGTGCCCATGTCTTATTTAACGGTTGATGAATTGACTCATTCAACGAGTTCTTCACTATTGTCTTCCATTTTTATATTATTTGGTAATTATTAAGAATAGTTTAAGCATGATAATATATCTCAGTGATTTTAGATGTGGGTCTTTTAACATTGACTCAATATATACTTTTGGATCCAATACTATTATGTTTCATGATGGGATCAATATTAGGTGCTGTGAAACTATCATATGGAAAAATGTTGGAGTTTTCTATTAAATGGTGGCTTTGGTTAATTTTTACTGGTACTATGTTGGCTTGTTGTATATCTGTGAAGTTTGTTGGTCTTTTTGTCGTTTTATTAGTTGGACTAATGACGGTTTTAGATTTGTGGAATATTTTGAGTGATCTCAGAAAACCTGTGGTAAGATTTATTATTATTAATTGTTTATTTGGAGTTTGCTCTTATAAGTATTGCGCTGACATGTGTTGTGAGTATAAATAGATAAATATATTTATTTACGAGATTATACATACACAATTTTATATAAATTGGTTTTCTGTATAAATCAAAGCTTTTCTAGAGTTTTAAAACATGTCCGAATAGTGTACTCAAGCTCAATTGCTCCATTGCCATGTTGTCAAAATCTCTCATTACAATGTCATTTTACAATAAAGAATCTTGTAATACAGTTATTACCTTTTTACATATTATATAAAGAAAAAAGGAAAGTAAAAGAAAATATATGGCCGGATTTAAGCTAACTACTATTACCGGTTAATCATTAAAGGAATAAAAAAAAATGCTGGAGAGTTCTGTCAGCCCATCTTTCATATACTGGAAGTCACAATTTTTACTACATACTATCTAAATCAGACGTTGACTGTTTATTGCTGAATAGTTGATTAGGGTAACGTTGATAAGTGGATTTATTAGTAAGCCGCGACGGATCTGCGGAGGGATGGATCGTTAGGGCTTTACCCATAACGATGCGATAGTTATCTAATAATAATTGCTTTATTTTCTGTAATATCACACATAGACCTAAAAAGCAAATAATTTGTAACAATACTTAATCTTATCTGGTTGGCATTAAATAAATAAATAAAATTATAAATGCGCAGAAAAGATGTCAAAAAGTGAAAAACAAACTAAATCAACTTAAGCTTCTCGTGTTTTACGTTGTAATATTGGCGATGCTATAGATTTTGTAGATTAACCAATTCTTTGATTTATTTCCTGAATTTGAAACTATTTGTATCCTCTTTTATGTTGTATGGAATCAGGTGATATATTTTAATTATTAAGAAGTATTAATAAATAAGAAGCATATCATGTTGCTTGTTTCTGCAGCACCAGTAAACAATAAGTGGCTCAATGGAGACGTACATAAAGCCATAATTCAGAATTGATTGAATACGTTAATAGTATGAAGTTTTGATTATGGTTAAGTTTGTAATTGGTCGAAGGTTTTTAACATGTACCATACATTATTTAACTCTGGTTTTATTCGAAATATGAGATTTCATTTTAGGTTATCTGATTAATCCTAGGAATTTTGTTTCAGAAGTGGCTAGTTTTGTTAGTGGTTCTACATTAATGCGTTTGAATTACGCTGTGGATTAAATAAAAATTCCATAACTTTGCTTTTGTCCTTATTTAGGAAGAGACGCATTTTGGCACTATTGTTCAATTTTATGTAGGCTATTTTTGTTGATTTGGCGAGTTCTAAACGATCTAATGATGTAATGATCTATTTAATTTCATCGGCGCAGATCATCAGTTCCCAAAATGATATATACTGGTGTAATATGTGTATTAGGATAAGAAATAGTACTGGTCCTCTCATACTGTCTTGTATGATTTCTGTATTTATTTCCAGCGGTGAGGACGAATATTGTAGGCATGAATGTAGACACTCTTTTTAGTCCCGTATGATGGATATTATCAATTGTTATGGATATCCGTATGTGGCACTATCTTTAGAGCGACTTGTAAGATGTTAAGTTGAACACAGTTAAATGTATTTAACATTAATAGACATATCCTATTATACTGCATTTTTTGTAGTGCTGTGTATATTTCAATGTATACACGGCAGTGTCTTTAACATGTAACGGGTTTTTTAACATGACAATGTTTGCTAACTTACAGATGAGGAAATTGGATTGTGCGTCTGAAATCTGCTAGTCGTGTTGCGAATATTTGTTGGAACATTTTACATTGCAATTATAAATATTGTATTAGAATATTTTATTTACTATGGCCATGGGTTTTATTTATAATGACTATTTTGTATTTCTTCACAATCACCTGTCTTTAGTGTGGTTTGATCTCATTGAGCAGTGCTGGAAATATTCCCTGTAATAAGGATTTATTTGTCATTGAGTTTGTTTGCCTGATTATCCCTACGAAGATTAGCATTATAATCTCCGGAATTGAAGAAAGATTTGGTTTTTAAGAGATAAATTAAGTCGTTTTTGAGTAAAGACTAAATGTTCATTATTTGATAAATAGCTTGTGGTGCCAACTGATCCCTGAATTAATTGATCGTTCAATTTGCGATTTAATAAGCTTAGAGATTAATTTGGAATAAAATACTTTTTGCTCTCTATTCCCTGTTTTATCTAGAGTTGAGGTATTTACATGTAAAATGACATGACTACTTTTTCCGCTATAATAGTCCCAATTCTATTAATGTTCTCATTGCCTATAATTTTTGCCACATTAATTTTTTCCAATGAGTTCAATTAATATTATTCTCTAAAATCTAGATTACTAAAATCTAGATAACATGTGATCGCATGAATATTGTAGTGGCTCGCGAAATAAACTTAATAATTATTTTACTTTTGATAATTAGATTAAATATATTTGCTTTTAAAAATGAACCAACAATTATTATTAGTGTTTCACGTTAAAATATTATGTATTTTACTGGCCCGAGGTGCTTTTTGGTTGAGAAACATTGGTCTAGCTAGACTGTAAGTTTAGTTTCGTATAGATTGTTTCGGGCTTAGCAATCTCCGTATTTTCAAAACTGTTAAATACAAAAAATAATCTAATTAATATAAAACAACTTTAAAAATTCGTGGACGTGATCGCCACGAGTGGCAGAACTTCAAACTTTGCGGTCCCTTAGCCTTACATAAGTTCCCCAAGTTTCATTTGTCTAACTTCCGTAGGAGCCGAGATATATAGGGAAGTAAAATTTGTTTTCAAGGTCAAATTACTCCCAGGATTACATGTGCGATTTTTTAAAACTCGCTTTATCCCTTAAATATTAAAGGATCTTTAGGTACAAGAAATAAAAAAAAAAGTTGTGCGGAAGTTTTCGAGAAAATAGACCACAAAATTTTCAAAAAAAAACATCATGTATATATGTTAAATTGTGATTTTAGCAAAAAATATTTCAAATAAAAGCGAAGGGGCTTTAGGCAGCCTATAAAATAAAGTTTATTTGAATGTCCTATCTTTTATAATTTTTTAAAATATATTGAAAAGTATTTTGAAATTTTGAACGTGGCAACGTCGCGTTCTGCACAAGACAGAGATATTGGACTTTCTTTATGCGACACATAATACTAGGCGCTTTATCATGGAAAATTTCAGCTTTCCTAGTTTGAAAACTTAGTGTAAAAAATATTTATGTTTATTATTAACGTTTATAATATAGAGTGTGGCTCCATTGTTTTCCTTTTAGAACTATTCCCGGTGAGAAGTTTAAATAAATCTGAAACATCAAGTAGTTCAAATAAATACAAATATAACCTTTTTCATTAATTTTTTTATCTGCAAAATTTGATAGCTTATGTATAACCTTTTTCATTAATTTTTTATCTATGCAAAATTTGATAGCTTATGTATTTAAACCGTGCGAGAATGTTTTACTTTTAAAGTTGACTTACAAACATGCTCACATTGAGACATTTTCCGAAGACTTCGTTGTGCAATTATGTTAGAAATGCAAATCATAAAAGTGAGGTTAGACTTCCGATCTTATCACATCAAAATTTTATAAAAAATCATCTGAATAAATCAACAACAACGTTAAATCTTGAAGAAAAACAAAATGAAACGAAAAGTTTAGCTTCTTATATGGTACATATATCACCGAAAGTAATTCAACCGTACTTAAGGCTAGCACGACATGATAGACCAATTGGAACCTGGCTTTTATATTTTCCTTGCACATGGTCAATAGCTTTAGCTACGGAACCTGGATGTTTGCCAGATTTATATATGTTGGGTTTGATTGGTATGGGCTCGTTTATTATACGAGGTGCTGGATGTACAATAAATGATATTTTGGATAAAGATTTTGATTCAAAAGTTTCGCGAACGTCTAAGCGGCCCTTAGTTAGTGGTGAAGTGAATCTTACGCAAGCGTGGATGTTTCTAATAGCCCAAGGTAGCTTGGGTCTTTTAATTTTAACTCAGTTAAATTGGTATAGTATAAAATTGGGTATAACCAGTACACTAATATTTTTTTCGTATCCTTTGATGAAACGTCTAACCAATTGGCCGCAGCTCGTATTAGGTGTGGGCATGAATTATGGTTGTTTAGTTAGTTACAGTGCTATTAAAGGTTATCTAGATTGGTCAGTCTGCTTACCCATTTATTTAGGTGGTATAATGTGGACTTTAATTTACGATACGATTTACGCCCACCAAGATGCATCTGACGATAAAAAGTTAGGCCTGAGATCGACAGCTTTACGTTTTGGCAATCGGACTAAATATTGGATGAGTGGTTTTGCCGCTACCATGCTATCGAGTTTTGTTTTGGCAGGCATTTTGGATGCACAAACGTGGCCTTATTATGTAGGAGTTGGACTTGCTAGTACTCATTTAGCCTGGCAAATTCGAACCTTGGATGTTAATGATCCAAAGGATTGTGGAAATAAGTTTAAGTCCAATTTTTATGTGGGACTGCTGCTTTTTAATGGAATTATGCTAGGTACATATTTAAAGAATAAAAATATAGTTAACGAATCAACTGATGATAGACATGAAATAAATAGTTTATCTCAATGATAATGTGATATAATTAGTTTTTATTGATTTTATTAAGTTTGACACTTTTTGTCTCTTTAGTTCAAATTCTATTGGCCTAAGTATTAAAACCAGGGGTCTTATTTTTTTTTTATTGTAATAGGGACGATTTTTGTTAATGATATCGAAAATTTGATCTAAATAAGTTTGTAAGTTTAAACTGAAGTTTGTAAGTCTAATAAACATCGGTTTAAATTTCAAATATTGTTTTCTAATTTCTTCACATTAAGATAAATGATACTGGTCATATTAATTTGTTTTTGCTAGCCGTAAAGGAATATTTGTTATTTAATCTATGATTTACAAAGAAGTTTGTACTAAGTTTGTTAATATTATTAGTAGGGTTGCGACGGGTATCCGATATTCGCTCATCTAAGCAGGGTTCGCACTCTGGAAGAGTATTAATTTTTATTACTATGTTTTCTGCAATATACATGAAATAAATATCATTGATGTAAACCCATAAATATATTTCAATTTAGTATACATGTGACAACAATATTATAGTCGAAAAAAGTAGTCATGTTATTTTAGATGCATATTTCTCAGCTGTGGATCACATGCGAAAACTTGGATAAAAAAGCATTTAGTTCTTGGTTCATCTGTGTGTTCGAAAATCTTATATTTTTAGCCATACTAGTTTTTAAGTAATTTTAATTTGTTTCTGAAACCACATGTTCTCTCTTGGGTTGTTTGAACTGTTATGAATGAAATTTGATACGCAGTGTATAATTGTTGTCAGATCTCTAAAGTTGATTTATTCGAATTACGGAAATGTGTCATTTGATTTTTTCTAAATAAATCAAACTATATTTTGAAAATTTACACGTTAGTTCTTTATAGTTGGCATATAAGTGACTTCCCTTTTAATACTTTAATATATAACACGACGTTGCCAAGTGTAATTTGGAAGTTCAATGTGTACAGTTAACGATATCTCAGCAACTACTATAGATTGGACTTTGAAATAGACTAATTTGGGACTGTTTTTGTTTGAAACATTATTTTTCATATAAAATGAATGCCTTGCACACGGTGTTTTTTTTTTGTTTTTCTCACTTTGGGTTCATTTTTCTCGTAAATGGTTGTATTTTTATTTCCTATTCGAGAGATACTTGGCACGATCAATTGACAGAAGTATGTATAATGTCGTTGACATTGAAAGTTTGGTCTATCTTTATTATATTTTTTGTTCTTTCGGAACTTCTTTACATTCTCAAATTTAATTTAGTAAACATTATTTTTATATCAATTATGCAACTATAGTACTGGTTTACAGGTAAAACTAATGCAAAGTTTTAATAAAGCGTATATCATTTTGCGGGTTTAATTTCCCATGCAATTCGAACTTGATAATCAATTTTATTACCGATCACAAGCGTTTGCAGACCGCTTTACTCGCCAGTCGGGTACCCTTCGCATCACTAATTTTTTATAATGAATTTACTTTAGGTTATTGTAATTCAAGTATCATATATATTATTTCTCCATTTCTAAAGAAAAGAGATACGCAATCAGTGCCAACATATTGTGTTAACAAGATTTTATCCGAATTATATTTTAAAATAATTTATCATTTAGTCATAATTAATTTGTACAATCGGAAAATCATATTACTTTCCTAAAGTTTGAAAAACAATTGGTAAAATGATTTTCAATTTTTCACATAAATTACTGCTAAGAAATTATTTCAAAAAAAGAGGATACCAAGAAACCTTATCGATATTACAACAATATTCTTGCCATTAACATTACGTGTAACGAAAACATTTTTGCTTTTATACCTAAGTAATTGATTATTAGTTTTATATCAAAGTGCTAATTGTAGAATATTAGTGTCAGTCTGTATTCTATGAGTTAGTCAATCTTGATTACAACTTATAAGAGAGGAATATTTCGGCCTAATAATATACATTAATGACAGTATCTAAAAATATATCTGTTATAATAAACATTGTTTTGTTTCTAATTTTTCTGTCTTTAGGCTATGCAATTTTTTAGCACAATTACTTTTTAAGCGATTCTAATTTATTGGGGACACAGCTTTTGGTTGATTATTTAATGTTCAGAATGTTAGACGTTTCTACAAGCTAAACTAACAATTAGACAAAATTATCTAATGTTTAGACATGTGGTATACAATAATATTTGACCTTTCAAAAAGTCTACAAAAATGTTTTTATTGTGCTGGTACTTGCGTATGTAATAGCTAAGCAAGTTTCGAAATCAAATCGACCGATTCATTTTTCCTCCTAAGTATTGTTTCGCTTGAACCGTATTGTTAAAGAAAAACTAAATCTAGTTTTTTCCGAGTTTGAATTATGAATTCAATTTACGGAAAATACGATAGCAAAATAAAATAGAGTAAAATTTGAAATTAGAATCTCGCTTCAGTATTGGGCCCACATTCTAATCAATTAAAATTTTAGTATTTCAAACTAAAAAAAAAAATAATCTCATAAAGTGACCCTCGTTAAAAGGCGCACTACAGTTGATTTGTTCCGAGGAGACAAGTATTTCTTAGCCTTAGAGATAGATACATTAGGAATAAATCACTTTCTATCCTTTATTTCACACTTTATTTGGAGCTACATCCAAAATCACATGACTACTTTTTCCTGCGATAATAGAAATTCTACAAACTTAGCAATCAGTTACATGCTTGCAATAGTTAAAACATTTGTTTACATTGTTTATAATTTTAAAAGTAATTAAATTTTATAATATATAGTCTAACGAATCATTGTGAAGAGACGTCCATATAAGAAAGCTATTTGGAAGTGCAGTGATTTAAAATTAATATAAATTAAAACCGAAGTAAATTCAGATATTTTTAAAGAATTTTAATATTTTACCTCCAAATTAAAAATACATATTTGAATCAATTGTTTATTTTAAAATCACAGCTCTGTATAAATATTCTGTTTTATAACTTCAAGTTATTGAATTTGATTTATTTTATTTTAGTATTACTAACATTACTAGGATAAGTAGTGATTCTTTTCTTGCATTAACAAGTTAGAATAAACCTTACCATCAATTAAGTAAATAATATTAAAACATATTTATTTGTTGTAACAAACAAAATAGTAGAGCAAACGTCTGCTTTTTTGTGTTAATTTATTGAATGTGTAGGAGGGCTATTTTATTTCTGTTAAATCTAGTAAAATAATACATAATTTGTTAAGAAAACACATTCTTCATAATTTTTGAAAGAACGTCTCGTCAGTCGTTTTTGCATTTACAGATGCATTTTTTTATTATTTAAAAATGCCCAAATCTCCAAAATATGTTTTCTAATCTTTTGGGTGTTGGTTTCTTTTCAGCATTAATACGATACATCAATGCTTCAGTGGGAACATATTTAGTAATTTCGTTGAATCTAACGATAATTTTTTGTTTATTTTAGTTATTTACAGAGAAACTGTTGTTGGAACTGACTCATCTCAAAGACATAAATGCCTATTGTTATTTTTTTGAGAATATACCAGTGTTTCCATATTTTTTCATCTGTAATGATGTAGATCAAATGAAACTATCGACTATCTAAGTTATAATATCTGCACCATCTCACACTGTTGTATATCTGAATTGCAGTCAAATTGTGGAGAATTCTCCGAGAACAAAATTTACAGGGAGCCTTAAAATGTACTTCTCAATGCAAATCTTGAAATCGTACACTTTTCTTAACTGATCATTTTGTCTAGTTCCTTTCTGATTGGGGTGGTAGTTAAAATATTGACATTAAATTGGATACTTTAAAATGTTGAATTATATTTTATGTTCAAAGTTGCTGCCGTCAAATGCTTTTCTAAACTTTTATATATATATATATATATATATATGTTTTTGCGAATTTTTCCACGTCTTGTCACTAACAACTCTCTCCACTAACTTGTCACTAACAGTTTGAGCCAATTCATAGCTGTATTTTTTTCGGGATTATAGCCATGTGTTATAAATCCATGTGTTATCACCTGTTACGATATACACCAAATGAGATCTGCCCAATCTACATTGTCTTTAATTTGCAGTTAAATTTGCATAAAATCCTGTTTATTGTTGTCACATTAATTTTTAAAATTGCTTGAGTATTAATACCGGTCCTTTTTAACCATGCTCCGTACAAAACCAATATTCTTTTCTTTAACTGCTGTTTTTGACATACGATCGATAATTGTCATTTAAGAAATGTCCACCAGCTTGAAATTAATTGTATCACCGATTCACGGTAGCTAAGGAATACTCGATTATCTCCTCAAAACATTTTTACTACTTAAAGCACGCTTGAAATTGTAAAAACTCAATTTAATAATGTTCAATATTGTGCAAATGTGTTTTAACTTTAAACTTCTGTATTTTAAATACATACACGTATAATTAATTGTCACTATAGTAAATAGTTAAACTTTTAAACAACTAGGAAACAAAGTTTGCCTCAAAATATAGTAATCTGCTAGCCTAGCCTCAGCGGAAGGAGAATAGCCCTCCTTTATTTTCGATTCTTGAACTGAAAGCTGTGAATTATAGTTTTAATTTTTCCTACGATGCCAAAAATGTTTACTAGTTATGTAGAGTAATTTATTGTTTTAAATAAATTCTTATTATTATGTATTCCACTTTCACTTTTTTTCACAAAACAATAACTTGTGAAGAATTTATTGAATGACTCAGAAATGCCTAAAACCTATTTCAAAAATTTCTATATACTGTTTTATTAGCGTTGAATTGTTGATTAGTCATTTTAATGGACGGATATGCTTATACATTTTTTATATACTGAAAGTCAGAAGTGTTTGTATATGTTAGAAGTGTTTCTATATATGTATTATAAACAGTAAACGGCAATTCATTTAATGCATTAAGTTTATCTTCTTAAATATACTTATATATATAAACGTCTAACTTTGTCTGTCCATTATATTGTTAGTGTCTAGAACGCTTTTGATACTTATTATATCAAGCATTTATGTGCGAGTGAGATAGTACGTTTGTAGTACGTACGAATGCTGCATTAAAAGAAACATGAATTACGTTTAGTTTACATTCAATACTAGCAG
>WYDF02321485.1:0-27871 GCA_009867245.2 Adranes taylori
CTATCTATCTATCTATCTATCTATCTATCTATCTATCTATCTATCTATCTATCTATCGATGTCCTGGCTGCATTCAAATTTTCTATCTATATTTTCCATTATATACAACATATACTAAGATAGTATATGTTTTAGTCTCTTAGTGGATTTCATTGTTTATTATATTACTGGATGAAAACGTATATTTATTTATATAACGCATTCATTTTTCGTTATATAAATAACGAAAAATCGTTATATTTTCGTTATATAAATAACGTTATATAAATAACATTTTTCATGACAACATCAATTGTATCGTATCAAACTCTGCCTGTCTTCATTCCAGCTGAAGCTGTTTCTCTAACAGCTGCTACCTATTTCTCTATCAAATTGAAGGGATTTGAGTTTTTGTATGGGTTAATTCCATCTTAATTTTATTCTATTTTACATTGAAACACCGTATTTGGTACTATAACACTGCATTTGGTTCTTATTACATTGTATTTTCAATTTGTAACGATACATTTCATGAACTGTAGAATTGCATTATAAAGGTTCATACCATCAAAATAGCATTGAAAATGCTAATGGGTCTGTATTGAAACGTTGTTATAAAATCGAATTGAAAGTGATCTAATATTTATGTCAAAACGTCGATGTTATTGAAATATCCTTCCCTCCAAATTAAGTATTCTTGGCTTTCGCAATTGCTTGGTTAGATTTTTGGTTCTTATTTAAGTGAACAAGTTCAGTAATTTCGTACAATAAGAATTTCCTATCTATATTTCTCCTTGTCTACTATCTGTTTTTGATAGTCTGTGCTCAATACGTTCTTGCTCAATACGAATTTCTTCTCTTGCTACATGCAATTTTTTTTATCTATATTTTACTTTATATATCCCATTTAAGAAGAGAACCTATGTCATAGTTTCTTAATGGGTTTAATTGTCTATTATATGACTGGACTGACAATACCGTATTTTTACTATATAAATATACCGTATTTTTACTGATATACTTATTTATAGATCGTATTGTTTTTTTTATGACAACTTCAATTGTTTTACATTGATACGTTGCTGTATCATATTAATTGCTACCTGCTTTTATTCCAACTGAAGCTGTTTCTCTAAAAGCTCCTTTATGTTTCCTTGTCAGCTTGAATCTATTTGAATTATTATCTTTGTCAATTCCATCTTAATTTAATTCTACTTTACAATATAACACTGCATTTGGTGTTGTAGCACTGCATTTGGCACTAATTACAATGTGTTTTCAATTTGTAACGCAGCATTAGGTACATTCTAGTATTGCATTTTACAGATTCATACTATCAAAATTCAATTGAAAATGCTAATATGTCTTTATTGAGGAGTTCATATAAAATTGATTGAAAGTGGTGTAATATTTATACCGAAACTTCGATGTTGTTGAAATACCCTTCTCCTCAAATTAAGTACTTTTGATTTTAGCCAATGTGTGATTATATTTTTTGTTTTTTATTTTAGATGACAGTTAAGTACGTTTGCTAGAATACAAATTTCCCATCAAAATTTAGCTTCGTCTACGATCTGCTTAAGGTAGTATGTGCCACAGATCCCCTTGCTTTATATAAATTTCCTATCTATATTTCAAATCGTCTGATATCTGCTTAAGGGGGTCATTCCTTATGACCCCTTTGTTAGTAAATCAGTAGTTAATGAAAGCATACCGCATGATGCTCTATAAGTATGAGTAAAGAAAATAGATCGGTTTGGACATGAATCCATTACGGCTGAAAGTAATTGTTAGAGTAGGGTTAATAGGCAATAAGGTGAGAATACTGCACGACCTCGGTAAGTACAGCGTATTGTCGTCGTGAAATAACAGCGCTAGATTGCCAGTGGGACACCGATACCCCTGGGCGGTTGCCAAATATGACAACCTCTCGTAATCTATTTAATACGCTAACACACGCGATGCTGCTAAGGGGGAGCTTAGCGACTCTCACAAATGGCGCAAATACTCACATACTGAACGGCTTTTGGAAAACGCCCTCGGGTGCCAGGTGAGTTTAAAGTGAGACTGCACTTTTGAACACATGTTGTTGTTCTTCCGGTCATCAGAAGCTTGACGGGACCTTGGTTAACTGCAGTTGGCAAGTAAATCAGGTGCCCTAGATCTTGCGAGTAGCTGCAATAAACTTATTTACTAATCAGTAAAACACCCATTAAAGATTTAACAAAACCGTCTATTATTGTTTAGACAAACAGAGAAAGAAATAATATTAGTGTACAAAGACGATGTCAATAAGGATCAAACAAATAAATGTCCAAATAACGATTAGCAAAATTAAAGCAATGACGTAATAATAATAAGCAACGCAAATTAATCAAACGTCGGAATAACTATTATCACAACGATAATTAATTATTAATATATATATATATATATATATATATAAATAGAACACGGCACCTAGCATATAAGCGGTGTAGCAGTATTAGACACTTAACATACGGCGGTGCATGTAAAGCAAATTATGTAAATAATACAAAAAAATATATATTCTAGCAATTGATGAACGATATGCAAAGGCGGGATAGGTAAATGCAAATATTCTGGTGCAAGCGGTGGGTAACTTACTAAATTTTGAAAATCACTTATGTAACACCCCAAAGTTCGTTGATGTTCGTCAGCGGGTTGTGTAGCATGAAGCAGAGCCAAAGACAAACTACAGTGTCCGACACCAGCACAAGCCAAACCACACACTCTAGTGAAGGGTTAAAAGGAAATATCGCAATACCCCGAAATACGATGATCTTGTCGGGTGACTAGCTCTAGTGTGTACTAAATTTCAGCACAATAGCAGCGTCCCGAAGTCCGATGACGATGCCTATGCACAACACTGGTACAAACCACAACTATACACTTTAATTAAAAGTGTAATGAATTTTATCACCACCCCTAAGTTTGTTGGTGTTGACTGGTAATTCTAGCGTATGTCTATGCTGTACACTTAAACAACGACTCGAAACTCGTCGACGTAATCCGTGCACAACACCGGTATGCGCCACAATTATACACTCTGGATAGGCGGTAAGGAAGTTTATCAACACCCCTAAGTTCGTTGATGTTGACCGGTGATTAATTATAGCATATACCACAGGTGAACACTTAAGCAACCCCTCGATGCTCGTCGACGTTAATTGTGCACCACTTTGGCATAAACGGTATGCGAAGGAATTGCGGTGTAACGCCTCGAAGCCGTCGACGTTACTTGTGCGTAGGAGGCAGGTTGCGGAAAGGAGTGAAGCTTCAAAAATAAAATTAAAAGAAAACCTACACACTATATCTACACAATATATGCTATGCGATGTTTATTACCTAACATACGTTTATTTGGCGTGTCGCTTTGCTTCACTGGTCTGCTGTGCGCTGCTGCCTGCGATCGGATTTATTTTCAAAATGATATTTCAATACTTTGAAACTAAATCGGAAACTGATCAATATTCAGTTACAATCGCTCTATTTATACCTAAAACGCCCACGCGCGAAATTAAACTCTGTGCGTATAGCTCACAACAATCTCCCCGCGCAACGAGAAGCACCCATACAAAAACGCACACATAGATACAGCGCGCAAGCAGCAAACAGCGTACAACATACGGAATCATAATCAGATGTGTAGTTCTTATAAATAATCTTTCAATTTAACGGAAAATATATATAACAATTATAATTAATTTTACTTCTCTTATCTATAATAGGAAAAAATCCCCTCATTATTTATTTTCTACTTACTATAATACTTACGGACAGATATTTATACGCGGAACATTATGTGATATAATTATGTGATTTAATTATTCATAACGAAGGGACTTTGTTACAATACATTAGAAGTTAGCAATTTAGTAGAAGTAGGAAAAAGTAGTGTTGGAGTTAGAAATTATGAGGAAGATTAGTAAGTGTAAACTAATAAATCCTTATGCAGAACCCAGAATGTATTTAGTTTAAAGGGAAAATCGAAAATAGAAATTAGAAAGCAAATCTATGCCCGTTTCGTATGAAAGTAGTAAATAATTATCGGTACTAAAATTAATTTATTAAATAAGTTGAAGTAAATTGAAAGTATACAAACAATAAATGTTAGTTGAAATTCTTGTATAATTGGATTAAAACAGATTGATGAAATAAACTGATAATAGTGAGCCGAACTATGTATTATAGATTAAATTAAGCTCTTAGGTAACTCTTCTGGAAGACTGATTGAACTAAATTGTTATTGAACTAATTCAGAGCTGAAGAGTTTTCTTGTATGAGGGTTAAGAAAAGCATACATGACCTATAGAACATTGGGCGAGTCCAGGCGCATCCAAATCAGCAGAAGGAAGCTATGTGGAGAACCGAGGTGAACCTCCAGTTTAAAAATTGATTAACCATGGTTAGTTTTACGAGGAAACAGTCGGGCTACTGCTAGAATGATGGTTGACAGCGGAGGCAGGTCGGTATACACGGGCAGGACCACAAACAGATGGGAGCAACTAGCAATGATTGCAGAGAGTGAGGGTAAAGTAGCCCCTCGCAGGAAAGAGGAAATAGCCTAGAGGGATAACAACAATCCGTACGAAGCTGTTGCGCAGTGAAGTCAGTTGCGGCAAAGCGCAGGGGATGAGGATTCCGTTTCATTAACATTAACCGTATAGAGGCAACGCCGCCAGAGACGGATGGCGGCCATTCGATCAACAGGCACAAGCCTTGCTGATAATGACTCGGCAATTTGTTTAACTACTGAAATAGGGTCATGTCTGGAGAATACAGATTTAAAAAAATCTGCAGGTTCTAATACATTTGCTGTTTATACATATTTTATTATTAGATGGAAATAATATTTGTCAAACCAATACTCATTTAAATTGGTTAAAAAAAATGGATATTCATTATAAATCGTCAGGATACTAGTTCCTAGGTCATTACCTACTGTTGATTTCATTCATACTAACAGGGACTGAATGAATTTAACAGGGCATAAACGATGATAACCATGGCTTCTATGCTCCACGATTCCAAGATGTCTCTAAAAAATATTCATTGTAACCAATTTATTACTGACATTCAAATTGGTGGGGTTATTTGGAGGATGAGAACCACGTTGCTTATACTGCGAGATATCTCCAAAAAGCATTTGAATTTTTTCCTTATTGGGGGTGTCTGGACGATAGGATGGAGAAGTTCCTATACACCAAGCCATGCGAAGAATTTTATTATATAAGTTAACTGAAAAATTCACTACAGTAAGTCCTCGACTCACCTGATTAATTTGTTCCAAAAGCTTTTACGTAAGTCGAAAAATCGCGTATGTCGATAAAATTTAATTTGAGAAATATCAGCTCCAAATTTTAGCGAGAAATTTGAGCTTCAAAGGCTGGGTGAATATATAATGGATCTGTATACATACCTTTAGTAAAACATTATTACTTTTAAAAGTTACCGAGGTTTACATAGTAAACCGTTTTTTATCCTGCTGGACTAAATATATCGCAACTACAACAAATTGAGGCAGGCCCGGCTTGAAATCAACAAAAACTGTTGCAAATGATTTTTAATCATACAGGGTTGTATCGGAAATAAAATTTTGAGACGATTCGATGAAAAAAAAAACAGGTCCGTATTCAAAAAAATATTGATGGTGTCTCCGTAGTTACGAAACGTTGTATTACATATGTAACTCTTCAGATAGTATTACTGTCCTTATTAAAAAGTACACACCCTGTGTAGCTATGAAGTTATAATTTCAAGTCAATTTTGCAACTGGTTTAATACTTGTTAGGTGTCACTGATTTCAAAATATCTTGGCATCTTTCACAAAATTTAGTTTACGTTTGTAGCCAAAAGATTATACGACATGTCTGCTTAACATATGTGTGTGTTCGCGGCAATTTTATATAAAAAAAGTTGATTCATTTCTATGTCATATACAAGTATCAAACATATTAAAATTCAATGCGCTCTCAACCGTTTTAGAAATACATTTTCATTAGTTTAATATGTGAAAATGAAATCATTAAAAAATACAAAGCAAATATATTAATCACTTACCTCGAGAAAAACGGTGACCCATACAACGTTGAAAATGCAGAAGAAGGGTATTGTTGATGCAGAAACAAGAAGCTGAAGACATCCCAAAATAACAGGCACGAGGAGCGATGTTGTATAATAATCCAGAAATGAAAAATATAATGCAATGGCTTCTCCAAAATATTCTTTAATTTCTTCTGCAAAGAAAATTTTGAAAATTATTTGATCCGTATTTAAAATCACAATTTCTAAGCACTATTATATAAATAAGATACAAAATATATGAATAAGATTTTAATAGTTCTTGTTCAAGAAAATATTTTCAGCCTTATCGTTCAATTATATACCTGAACCATTAGGCTGAAAATTTTTGTATAGACTTCAAATAGATTATATTAGTTAAATCAAAACTGATTAAAACAGATGTTCGTAAATCAATAGTATTTGAGTTATGAACTAATAGCCCGGCAAGGAACAAGCATTTTTAAAATTTCGCATTAAATCCCAGACCGGAAATGGCTGCTGGCAAACGACGAACTGTTAAATTACTTTGATTTAATTTGTTTTTGCACAATGTTTTTACATTTTGGTACATTTTGTGAAGCGAATTAGTTTTACACCGCTCTTGAGTAGTATTTAGTTACTATTTAGAATCTAGTTAATTATATTTTTTCAATCTAGTTATACTTGAAATACCATCGTAAATCTTGTTACTTTTGGAACTACCAAGGGACATTTTACCAGTTATTTTAGGAAAGCCCTAAATGTTTGTCTAAATAACTTGAAAATGTTTAGTTACATTCATGGCGGCGATATTAAAAGATCTACGATTCAAAATCACAATTCGAATTTGGCTCACAATCAATGCCAATCAATTCTTTTAACAAAATTCAAATCCATAGATCCCCAAAGCATAAACCGGAAAAGCCCTGTCAGCCGCCATCTTGTTCTTTTAAATTATGGCTGCTAATGATATAAAATATTTATGATCAGCTCCACAAATGACGCGTGACGTCGTCATGACGTTTTGGAACGAGTTGGGTCAAGGTCTGGTTGGCTAGTTGGAATCGGTGGTCGGCAACTACAAAGACGCCAATTATTTTAATTTAAAAATTTCTGAAATTGTTATCTAAATTATAGATTACTTTCGGGATTATTATTGCGTGTTAAGCCATTAAATTAAGTTTATTATGAAAATAATATGTTATTTAAACATTTAGAAAATATATTGATATTATTTTATTTTTGGAATTATCTTTGGGGAAATAATTGGGAACCTTGCTGTCAATTTTCTTAGGTACTATTCCTAGCACATTGCCGATAATAATGCATATTTGGCGATTATAAGAAAGTTAAACCACGGGCGCTAGATAAAATATTGCTGGATACTTTGGGGTAAGACCCGGCGCATTCATCATTCCGATTACTTATTTGATAGAATGTATTACAGTCTTGGCGAATGTTTAGGGTAGACACTTTTGCTCCACATTTTGTTCCGGAAGATTCACCATTCCGATTCCGATTATTTGATAGAATGTATTGAAATATTGGCGTATGCTTGGGGGCTGATTTTAGTCGTATGTCATCATAGATATTCGTATATCATTGTGTTGATAAATAATGTTGATAAGAATTGATACTCACAATAAAGATGTAAACAGTAAGCTACACATGCTTGTAGTTCGTCGATCAAAATCGTATACTGTCGTCATCAGAATAAGACCAACGTAGTTAAAGTAGAAAAAACTTTTTATTATTTTTGGTATATTATAATGGTAAAACATTCTGAAATTAATTTGTTAAAGCAATAGGTAGTACCAATAGATAGTTATTCCAAAGCTTACTAAAGTTTGAAATGTGGTATTTACCCTTTCCGTGGCACAAAATTGTAGCAAATGAAATATTTTGTCAGGAATTATTGCCGTATGCTGCAAGTTATGTTCTAGCGCAACATTGCAAAGCCTTCCATCAAAGTTCATGTTCCATGATATTTGTCATTCCTTTTGACAAAACTGTCAATTTTCAGTTGACCATTAGTTATAACAGATTATAACTTTTTATGGGATTTCCTCCTCATATTGTTGCTATTATTTATAAGGCATCTCCAAGAATGTCGTCGGGAGATCCTAGCCAGGTTTCGGTTCTTTACCCATTGTTATGATCTTTCATATACCATATACGTATGTAATACGTATAGGTGTATGAAAGATATAGGATATAAGTTTAGAAAAAAATTTCTATTTCACCTTAGTACTCTTTTGTATTAAACTCACTACAGTCCATTTATACGTAATTCAAAAAACAATTTACTACAAAAAAAAATTCCATAAGAATGTACTCTTGCCCCAAAAAGTCAAAAGGTGTGTCTTTCGGTGACATGCCTGCGGGCGTTCAAGAATTATTCCTAAACTACTGGACCGATTTGGATGAAATTTGCTATAAAGATGCTGACGATTTAGGAGAAAAAGTGTTTTTTCATTTTTGTTTAATAAATCTAATATGGAGGCTGGTCATCAGCCTTAGATAGCGTACAACCTAAGGCTGATACTCGTATCAATGTTTATGTTTTATATATGAGCAACCAGCAGTTTAAATATAGCGGCAATTTGAAAGTTTAAAAATGCACGTAACCGAGGTTTCCGCCCCATTGGCTGCCTATAGTGCTTTACACCACGCGAAAGATGGCGCTTGTGGTTTAGGTAAGATTATTATAATCGTAATGGCTTTCATGAAATCTGTCAACATAAGGGAGCGACGCAATTCAACTGCACTGCATTGCATTACCTGGTCGTATTGATATAGTTGCGTTTTAGGACGTTTATAAGATAACATATGTGATAATAAGAAAATCGTTAATTTGATTATTGTTTCATGTCTAGTTAAAATATTTTTTTCATATGTGGATATTATTCCAATATTTGATTCTAGTTAGATATATGGTATTTAATGCTATAGTTAATATACAAGTAATAAGATAACATATGTGATATTAAGAAAATCGTTTACATATTGTTTTCGGTATCTATTAATATAGACAACTTATATATCAGGATCTTTTTTGGTCACCTGTTTGCTACCATCCATCGATTCATTCGTCATCGGGTAGATGAAGACCACTGGATGTTTTATTAATTTATTTTCTGATTTGCTGGCGGTCGAATGTTTAATTGATTATTTGATGTATCGTCGTTAAACTTCGGCGCAAATTATGAAATTAATATTTCGTATTATTTGTGCCTCGAAAAAATGTTTACCACCCGTCCGGTAGTATAACCCGGATCTTTCGATTGCCGATCCATTGCATGTCCAATTGAGCTAACTGGCAGTTATCGGAAGACACAAATAATTTTTTATATGTATTTCTTTCCCATATCAATTAAGATAGGCACCTTACATATCAGGATTTGTTTCGGCCACCTGTTTGCTACCGTCAATCAATTTATTCGTCATGGGGTAAATGGAGCCTCCTGGATGTTTTTATCAATTTACTTTCCGCTCTGCTGGCGGTGGCATGTGGCATGTTAAACACGCGACTACCAGCAAAGCGCAAAAGAAATTAATGAAAACATCCAGGAGGCTCCATCTACCCGATGACGAATGAAGCGATCGACGCTAGCAAACAGGTGGCCAAAACAAATCATGATATATAAGTTGCCTATCTTAATAGATACAAAAAAACCAATACATATTAAACATTATTTGTGTCTTCCAATAAGTCCCCGTTAACTCAATTGGAAGAGCAATCGACCGAAAATCGAGAGGTCCGGGTTCGAGTCCCAGACGGGGTAAATATTTTTTTAAGACACAAGTAATACGTATTATTAATTTCATAATTAGAATTCGAACAAATTATAGATCCTACGTATAGTAGATGTGATGAATTATTATAAAAGTAACTAGATTTTGTAACAAAATTGAAAAGAGTAACTAGTTTTTCTATTACTTAAACGAGTTGTGGTAGAAGCAATGAAGAGCGATGGAGCTCACGCATATGCGGAAGAAAAACTTCGCAGCCAGGAAATCCTACATGCAAGTTTAAAAAACCGTAACAAAAGTATTGAACAATATTGAAACTATCTGATTATTCAAAATTACACTTACTAGCAATATTTTTTATAACTTGTATCAATTTATCTTGTGCTAGTTTGATTATGGCACAAATTAAATTCGTCATCTGCAACAATTATTATAAGACTGTAGCAGTATTGAAAATCTTTAGTTCTTTAATAACTTTCTGGGTCAAAATATCAAGATTTGATACAGCTTACTCAAAGTGTGAAATATATAAATATGCGAGGTGCGGAATTTTTTATTCTTGCAACTTGCAGAAATGCAACAGTTTAACTTTCGTGGTTGTTGTTTTATTCGTAAATGTTTCCCCAAAAGTATATTGACAATCATGGCTATATTGGTAATTTAGTTTATTACTAGCAATGAGGTTACTTGTCACGGCGATTTATCAATTGTGAAAACATGTAACAAAGGATTTGCAATAAGTTTTGTGTTAAAAGTGTTAAAAGTAAAATAAACCACAGCACTGAACATATTAAATGTTCCTTTTTGTAATTATACTAAGAATAAAAGAAGCATTTATAAGTGGTACAAGTGTTTCTGAGAGGGCCGCGAAGATGTTAAAGATGCCGAGCTTCTTGTCTTAGGCATTCTAGCACATCAATATGTGATAATAACATCGAAAATGTGGAGAAAATAGTTATGAACAACTGCCGAGACACTATCAAAGAATCTGCTGAAGATGTTGGCATTTCATTTGGTTCATGTTAAACTATTATTACAGATATTATGGGGATGATATAAGTGGTAGCAAAATTAGTTCCCAAATTGTTGAAATTAGATCAAAAGCAGTGTCGAATGGACGCTGCTCAGGAATTGCTTAATGAAATCAATGAAAATTAAGAATTGCTCAAACGAATCATAATGGTGCAATTTGGCAAACGCATGCATACGGACTGTCATATGATATAACAAAGAAAGCTAATCAACATATGCAATGCAATGACACAACGGAAACAGTGTAAGCTAAATAATATGGCCTACCAAACCAACTCACAGATATCCCTTGATGGTATGGCTGTGACTGGCTTATGCGGCTGGCTAGCTCGTCTGGCTGGCTGGTCTGCTCTTCTCCAGGTGGGATCTCAGGATCTCATTTTAAATGCGTTACGTGAGCCTAGTTTTAGGCCAAAAGCCTTGTGAATCTCTAGCTGCTTGGCACAAAACGTGTCAAAGTCGTCACACATCACGTTGCGACCCGCTACGGGTATCCATACAAAAGACTGTGCTCGCGAGAGTTAAATCATAAATAAATTATAACATCATTAACAATACCTAATACACGGAGAACAGAAATTAAAGGATATAATATTCAATATATCTGTGCGTAACAGACATCAGCGACAATCAGTCATATTTGCTTTGATGCGTTATTTGCAATGTTCGGTTCTACGTATTAGTTATCTCTATCACACATACAGGATGGTATATACATTCCAAATATTTCTACTTAAATCATTTCATAGCACACAAAGGTTACTAATTATTATCATGTTTATTTATATTTATAAATCGATACGTAATTATTGCAAATACATTTTAAATAATCTTTTAATTTAAATACAACGGAAAAGCATATTTAGTAATGCTTTATTATTTGTTTATTGCACAAATAAATTCCCCAATTACTTTATTTATCTTAACAAGTTGTTGCGACATCTTTATTTTAAAAATAGGATAGGATAAGGGTATCCCATCAGCATTTATTTATTTAATACATTCAATAATACATACGGGCAGACATATTCTATATAGCCTGTTCCGAATTTTTTTTATTTTTTTTTTATTTTGTAAGTAACTTTGTTACAGTTTTTGTCAAGAAAGTTTTATTTATTTTTTATAATATAAAATAAACAAAACATGAATAAAAACATGCCATTAAATTTTATAATTAAACAAAGCATCGTAATTTATTCTAGTTCGAAGAGAGAACAACATTAAAATATCAGTAATATTAACTTAAAATATGGAAATCTACAAATCGTATAAAATGGAATTAATATCATTCTTATTCTGTAAAGGAACTTATGTCGTTTACATTTTCTGCAACTAAAATTCGATATCATCCGTATCGGAAAGAATTCTTGAATGTGCGGATTCCTTTTCTATATAGTCTAAAATATTTGAGTTCGATTTGACTAGAAATTGTTTTAGGAATTGCTAATAGTATGAGATAAAATCTTGTCCCAATTTTAAAATATTAGACAAGAACTTATTGACAATTTCGATCTTGACCCGTGTTTGATAAAAGATTTCATATCTAACATCTAAACTTTGATCTACATATATACATTGTAATTGTTTTTGTAATTCTTCCGTAAATGAACAAGAGACGTGTTTTTATGAAAATAAATTTGCAATGAAATGATTCAGTACTTTTCTGTTATAAACATTACATTTTGTTCATACTGGCGTGTTATCATAAGTTTTGGCTTATGGACAGACGCAGTTTCTAGCGGTTTTAAAATCAAGGAGAGAAGTGAAAACGTTTATCATTAAGTGCTCAATTTTATACAAGTCAGAATGGTTTCGTGGAAAATGGAAGAATAAGGGAAGGAAACTGTTGCCCTCCTACTCGTTTACCCCTTAAAATATCGAAGCCGTCAAGCTTTGGGTCATTCAGAGACATTAATATAATCACATTGACTTCATTACGATAAGATGTTATTGAAACTTAAGTAGATTTTAAGTAGTTTTAAAACAAAAAATATTAAACAAATGCGGAAAAACATGCAAATACTGAACAAAACTTACAATACGCAAAATAATTCGGGGAAACCAGACAAGGAGTAAAACTTCATGCAAGTAACTTCCAACTTTTGTAACTTTCAGTAATATTATATATACTGGAAGTAAAATCTTTTATCGCGTACTGCGGATAATAAAGCTTGATCTATTTAAAAGATCAGTGCTTTATTCGAAAAATTGTATATTGATGATCAGGAAATATAGGAATTAGTCTAAAAATTCAGGCAATGTAGACACGTGTTTCTGGCATAGTGCTAGTCGTTGTTAAAACCCTATCATATCAACTATAGGCGCAAGGAATCACTACACTGAGTCCTGTGTTGTACCAGTACGCTATAGATTATGCCTCTCTAAACTAATTCTTAAATTTCTACTTATAAGTTACAAATGCATTCAAGTTTGCATATATTAAGACGCTATGTATCAATTTATTAGTTACGTAATGCATTTGATATATTAACTGTGTATACATTCGGTCAAACTAGCACCATTTTGAGATGAACCATCGAAATGTTTTTTTCTAACAAATGAAGAGCAAGGGACTTTAGCAATTAAAGTTCGCCTCGCATCTACTTCCATTTGGATTTTTTTTCTCTGAGAAGCATCGGACTAAAGATTGCCAAAGTTGTCTCTACAGTGATCTTAATTGAAAGGGGACTTTAACAATCAAAGCTCAAACCCTGTTTTTAATAACACCTGTAGCTGATCTCTAGTAGTTTTGTTCTATTTAGTTTTGATTACTTTAATCTCTAGTACATCTCTTAACTTCAATTAGATTATTAGTTGATTGGGATAATAATTGATTAGCATAGAAATGAATAGTTGTTACCATGTGAGAATGGCTTTTTTACTTGTCTTTGGATTTAATATTTTGTTTTTAGTAACCTTCGTATTCAACAACGTTACAATAGAAAATATTATGTATATTTATAGACATTTAGTTAAATGCCTTTTTTAACGACACTAAACAGTGGTGGATTTAGTGAAGAGTGCTAACTAAGTTCAAACAACAATTATATAAATAGAATTTTATCTCGCCAATGACAACGAATTGAATTGGTGGAAAAGAGAAGAAACTTACATAAGCGGATTGGATGGTCAATGTATGCATTGTACGAAAAATGATGGCCGCAACTTATGTCGCTTTCGTATTCTGCAACTAAAATTAGATATCATTCGTATTGGAAAGGATTCTTGAATGCGCAGATGTAGTCTAAAATATTTTAGTTCCATTTGACTAGATATTGTGTTAGGAATAGCTAGTCGTATGTGATAAAAACCGTTCCAAGCACCAAGCACCATTTCATAGATCTCATAAAATATAAACATTGTGGGAAAACCCGAAAAATTCGCCCTTTCTGTGACTTTGATTGGCAATTCTTTTTCGACTAGATGAAAAGTTGTAGAGTAGTGGACTTGTAGTTAAAAGCTTATTTTAGGATGCTTCCAAAAAGTGGTAAATGAAAATTGTGCGAATTTTAGTTTTGGAGTTTTGAGATTTTTTTTAGGGTATTTGAAATTTTCTTTTCAATCCATAAAACTCTAATTTTAATATTATTTTTACCGGGCATTTTTAGACATTTTTACTCATTTCTCTCTGAAAGAGGTGACTTAGTACCGTAAAATTTGGATATGCTATAAGAGAGAAACTTTTTTGATATCGCTTATTAAATATTTAAAAAGCGTTTATTAAAACACATATTATTAAATATCTTGCCTCGATGGCTTTGTAGACTTATCGACGCCATTTTGTAATTGACGTGGAAAGTATAACAGATGGTCAAATTTTATAAACATAATTAAATATTTAAAAGCGTTTATTAAAAAACATAATTAAATATTTTCCCCGATGGCTTTGTACACTTATTGACGCTATTTTGTAATGGACGTGGAAAGTGTAACAGATGGGCAAATTTTAGAAAGATAAAATAGTACAGTATTAGGTATATACATTTTATATATGACACACAAACTTCTAAGTATCAGGGCACAAAACAGTGATGAATTAAAAAACTTGGTTTAGCCCTATTTTCTAAAAATCTTCACTTTAGTTAATATTTATATAATTTGTACATGGAAAGCATCATTTCATGTTTCCATAAAGCGGAAACTTAACTTATTTTATAATTTTATGTTGTTTACAGTAGAGCTTTGCCTTCAAAAACGTTTATGTCGGTCCCTTCGGGATTATTTTGGAATGGAATGCACAGGATAAAACAGCGCGAGAATGGCCGAATTTACGTCAGATGAGGGCAAAAAAGTGATACTATTTACAGCAATTTGTGAATACTAATCAATATTTTAACGTTTAGGTCGTGCCTTTTGTAAACTATTCAAATTTCAATTATTATATATTTACATGTAGATTTCATCCATCAAAGCGCATGAAATTGCTATACAATTAGTATTTCCTCCTATTTTAGTGAATGTCGGATTAGAATATTTAATTTAATTTTATTTTACAGTGTTTTATATAGTATGTAACTATGTAAAGCTGGTTAAAGAAAAGATATCAAGGGCCCTGTCCCTATTGCGACATATATTAAAATAGTAAGCAGGTAGATTTAGTTGATCAAGTGTTTTTAAATTTCTTGTAGTTATACCTTAGATGTGATTAATTGGCTAACTGGATATTCCAATTTGAAACAAAAAACTTCGTGGACTTGATTGCCACCCCATCTTTCTTATACTGGAAGTTATTTGCTTTAGTATATTTTGCATAAAAGAAAAGTTGTTCTATTTAGTTTTGATTGTCACCTTATTACTCATCGCCTTATCATAATAGTTGTTTAGAGTAACTAGTCTACCCTATAAATCTCCTATGCATAAATCCTCCGGTATCCATATTTGCATACGCCGCGTACAGCTCCGCTGTCAGCTGTGTCCCGTCCGGTTGAATTCGCCTACGCCCGAGTTCGTCCGAATTTGTCAAACCCTAAAACGCCCGATTCTCATATTCACCAACGGCGCGGATAGCAAAGCTCTCCGCTTTGCTGACTTTGGGAAATTTCTAACGATGTTTCTAAGGGGAAATTTCTAACGTTATTGAGCCTGGCGCTATTGAATTCGCATACGCATTAATTTGTCAAAACATGAGTACCTTGGTCCCCATATGTACGTATGGTGCGAACAGTCAAATGGTATGAAACTTGTCAATTTACAATATTTTTTTATCTTTTTCTATCTCTTATAGTTTCTGAGATATATGAAACAAAAAATTAAACTTTAAATGTGGCAACGTTGCGTTATATAGCAGTAGGAGGCATGACACTAATTTCATTCGACGTTTAATACAAGCCTTCTAGTTTTAAAACTGAAATTATCAATAAAATAATCGGTTTGAACACCTCCCAAAATTATAATATACAGGCGTCACTAACAACAACATTTATTAAATTGTAAAAACACTATTTTCTGGATCTTAAAAAACATAAAATATTTTGTCACGTAACTTTGCTTCAGTGCACTATTATTTAAATGCATGTATATAAATATGAATTGTCGGTTATAATTGGGATGTCTTGAGAAGTTTAAAGTTTTGCGTCTTATCTTTAGAATCATAAGAGTTGGACTCGTCATGTGTGGTATCATTTTAAATATAATCACAAGGGCTACCAAAGTGTATAAAAATATACAGGGTGTTGCTAAAAAAAATTTTATTCCTCAGAATTGGTTTAATATATTTACTTATTCACATTGGCAAAATTGAGTAAATTGCTTTTTAGCACCCCCTCTTTGAATTACTTATAAACTGTTTGCAGTGTGTTGAATGCAAGACACGTACTAAGGTGAAATATAAAAAAATCTCAAAACATATACTCTTCTGAAAATCTATATCTCAAAATATATACTCAAAACCAAGAATCTCAAAATATATGTGTACTTTGTACGTATATTGTATACGAATGGTAAAATGGTTTTGTTAAGCGTTAATATTATGTAAATATATTAAAGCTGTAAAATTGACAAGGCCGTAAAATTGACAAGGGGGGATATATTAAAGCCGTAAATCCTTAAAAATATTGGGCGGACATTTATAATAAAATTACAGCTCTTTCGACAAGACTAAAAATGTATTTGAGTATGAGTATTTGAGTATGAGTATTTGAGTATGAGTATTTGAGTATAAGTATGAGTATTGGAGTATGAGTATTTGAGTATGAGTATTTGAGTATGAGTATTTGCGTATGAGTATTTGAGTATGAGTATTTGAGTATGAGTATTTGTGTATGAGTATTTGAGTATGCGTATTTGACTATGAGTATTTGTGTATGAGTATTTGAGTATGAGTATTTGAGTATGAGTATTTGAGTATGAGTATTTGAGTATGAGTATTTGACAGATGATGAAATTGTCTATAAAAGTTATAAAAAATAATATCAAAACCGTGCAGCCCGTAAGTCAATGGAAAAACGAGAATTATGTGATTACATGTAAAATTTAAATTTATGAAAATAAACAGGTAAACTATGTAGTTTAAATTTATTTTATAATAAATTAAGATAATAAGTTATAATAAAGAAGTTTTCTTTTATAATGAACAGCTGAAAACTTTCTTTTTTTCTCATCCAATGGAAATTTTATGCATACTTGTTTCGGCGCGTTTTGAACCAAGTGTGTTCTTAATTTATTTCCACTGATCGCGATGTTATCCAAGGAAGCAGGATCAGAATAAACTATGCTTATTTCAGTTATTTTCAGGCGTTTACTTCGATCTTCATTTTTGAGTCAATTCTCTGCAACAATAACTACCTCCACTTGTTTTTCTTTTCCACAGCTGGTTGCTTCTTCATCCTTTTCTAGTATGCTTATATCATCGATTGATCCTCTCATATCGTTATCTTTTGAGGTTGATGATGTAGATGACGTTGATGCCTTAGGATGCAGAAATTTGTCTGCTGAATTTGGATCGTTCAATTTCCCAAGTCGCTTTTCTTTTTCTGTCCTGCGCACCTGAGACTTTTATGTCGGCCATTTCTTATCCTTTCTATTAAAAAACGTATAAAGTATAATTATTAAAATTTGATCAAAATTTGATTTTAAAAAATCAGTATAACACATTAAGTAGGATTCACAATACAACGTCAAAATTAACAAATAAAATTAAGAATTTAAATTAACTCAAAAGTTTAACATGCGTGAATACATGCAGATGTTCACAACCTGGTTAATTGAATTAAATTAACTTGACTGTTTGCAAAGCTCAATCTTTTACGCTAATTTCTTAATAAACGCATGCACATGGTGTTTACTTTTACAGTTTTGACAGTCGTGACAGTGTTACAAATTAACTTAATATTTGGGGAGTATTATTAAGACAATAGAATAAAGAACAACGACGATGGTGAATATGACCAATTAAAAAAAAATAATATAAGAAATAAGGTTAGGTTAAATCTCACCCCAATAACTAAGATCATAATTAATTTGTGAGATTCTGGATGGAATTAATTATTACTGAGTTAATTTCCAACGTTATTTTCTTAATTCAGACATTGTGAATATAGCTTTACATTAGTACGGGTCAATTAAATGCAAATAGCAAGTATTTAATTAATTAGCAATCATAATCATAGCATAATTTTACATTAATATTAACTTTCCTATTTCACATAGAACAAAAATTACACTTACATTTCATCTTTTAGATACGGACACAACACAGAACCGACTATTTAATAATTATACGCATGGTATAGATAGTGTGATACTGATAGCGTCGCTCCGCGCCATCTGCCCGTTGTGTTGCTTTGCTGGAGACGCACATATGAAAAACGTATACGCGTGCACAACGTCCGGCGCATATCATGCATTCGCGTCTGGACAGTAGTTGAACATAGGGGAAGCTGCCCTAGAATAATATTACGACTTTTGGAAATTTTTCAAAATTTATGCATCTTTTATTTTCGTCCATTTTGTCGCCCCTAAACTTGCCGCCTAGTCGACCGCCTAACCTTGCCTAATGGTAGAAACGCCCTTGTTATTAAAACCGTAAAAGCGTGCAGCCCTCAAATAATAGAAAAAGAGAGGCGTTTTACAATGTACCTTATTAAGAAAATGACAAGGTGAAAAATACAGTGAATGGAGAATTTGAAAGATGATGATATTCTTTACATTTTTTTTTATATTGAAAAAACAACAGGTACGTAATTGTATCATTGTGTAAAATTGAAATATATGCAACTTATGTTATTGAAAAATACGGTGTGTGGATCTGAATACGTTAGTTGCAGAAAATGTATGTTCATTTAAATGATGGAAATTAAAGAAAAAAAAAAATTTTAGTAAGAAAAAACAAAAAAGTATTGTAACTCGCCAAGTTTTATAGTTTTCGAAGAAAATGAAAAACAGACGATTTTTCAAATTTCATATATTGTACTTTTTTCTCGGCTCAATGAAAGCCTACGAATGTTGCACCGCTAGATAAGGCTTGAATATGGCTATTATACTGAGGAGGCCTCATTGTTTCAATATAATATTTAAATGATAAAAATGGGGATAAACTGAGAAATATGCACTTCTCATGGCTTTAATTAAAAAAAAATATTCAAACCAAAAAAACTCTAGAAATTACTTTAACGAATTTTAGAATTACTTTAACAAGGTATTTCTGGACATTGATATTTGTTGGTCTTGAAAGAGTGGTTATAATACCGTGAATTTGGATATGTTACAAAAACACTCTTTGCTATCATTTGTACGTAAATACTGTCCTGTACACTTTCTCTTCCTAAACAGCAGGTTACCAAATAATTTGGCTCGCTGGCTTTGTACACTTTGCACAAGTATTGTAATTGACATGGAAAGTATAACAGGTGGGCAAATTCTGTACAGTATAACTTTTTTACAATTTCCATACATGAAGAGACCGTGTGAAAATGGCTGAATTTATGTCGGTTGAGGACAAAAAATTTATTGATTTATAGCAAATTGTAAAAACTCATCAATTATTTTAACCTATTAAGTCGTTCCTTTGTAAAAGTTTGTAAATAATAACATGTAGGTTACGATACTTAAAATGCATAGAATTGCTATATAATTAGGGTTTCCTCTTACTTAAATAAATATCAGATTAGAATACATAATTCGAATTTATTTTATAATATATTGAATATTAAGTAATTATGTGAAGGTAGTCAAAGAAAAGAAATAAAAGGTCCTGTCTCTGAGTTGTTTTATTTTGCTTTTGTTAGAGTATTGACGTGATTAACAAGCTAAAAGGTATTCCAGTTCGGGACAAAGACATGGTTTCATAGTATAAGCGTTAAGGAGCACTTGTCAAACTAAACAAAACTAAACATAAGACTAGATTTCTTCAAATAAAATCCGTGATGGATAATGTACAAATTAAAGCAACTAAAAGGAACTGTTATCGGAATATCATCATAGCCTCCAAGTAAATCGACAAATGAATAAAACATTCAAACCCATCAATTAAATAAATGAATAAGGCAACAATTAAACAAATCAAGAATTTAGTTATTATAAAATAATTGGAACGAAGAAAGGAATTGCGAGGTATAATACCAAGTTTTTTATACATGCAGTTAGTAAACTATACGTATAAAATCGACGAGTTAGGTCTCGAGCAATCAACGTTCTTTTTCCTCGTGCACAGCAGCTCAAAGGAAGGAGTAGGAGTCAGAGCCGATGGCAAAGATACACAGCGATCGCAATGCAATGCAGTTCAGAGGAGCAGATGGTGTCTGAGTCAACTGTCGCAAAACCGTACAAACTACGTTTACTATTTCAAAGTGTTAGAGAGAAGCAGTAGAGTAACGAGATGGAGAATATTTATCGCGCGCATTTGTATGGCCTTCCATTTTGCTGTTGTGTCCAAGTGGAATGCGAACACATGTTAGAAAGGATTAAGGTGATTTATAGCCTCCCGACTTAAGCAGTTGTTTTTAACATTTTTTGTGCGTTTGCATGGAGTGCACAATACGAACAAAAATGCTACTTATTAAGAGAGAGAGAGAGAGAGCAATAGATTTCGATCCCTGTTTTAGCGTCTTCTTGTCGACCTCAGTTGTTTTCATTATAGAGTTTCGGTCTTAGCCACTTAATACTTATGAATAAACAGTTCTTAATAGGGTTGTTAAACCTGCGTTCATTAACCCGTCTAGCGAAAGGCTTTAACGAACTCCTTTTATTTGGGTTTATTGAACTTAGCGTAGCCTCGTTTACACGAGAGTTCGATGACATCGTATTTGCGACAAACCACTTTTATGAATGTAATGAACTTGGTGGGCGTTACCTTTAGCTGAGCGGATTTTTCTATTGTTCGTAAGAGGAGAACGTCGTTTTGAACTCTTTCGATGCAAAAGCTGCCGCTGTCGGCCGATTCATTGAATGCCATCCGAAGTAGAAGGGAGAACGCAGCTCGCTGTCCGTTGGCGCTTTAAATCCATTTGGAGAGCTCCCTATCATAGAAGTATGGCATCGTAAATTCTTGATAGGGATGTAACGTGATATTATTCTTTAAAATTAACAACGGTTAAACAAATGTCTCTGATTCGAGAAAAAAAATTTCGACTAAGGCCTGCCTGGTTAGCACCGTCAGCATCCAAAGATACCGCCGCCGAAAAACCAGATCCAAGCCAGTTTCGACAAGACGCATAAACGGTCTTGTACTAGTAATTTAGAGCGAACATTTTGCTCGTTACCAGCATAATGCTCAAAAGAATCTATGACTGTGTATTCGTGTCAGCAGTGAGCATTTCGCGCACATGGATATATATATATATATATATACATTTTTAATTAAAGTGTAACCAACGTATCCGCGATTTAATTTTCATCTACAAAAATTAAAACAAGATCTCATAAAGTGTTTTTCTTGCTTCTTCTATCTCTATTTCTGCTCTCGTACCACTAAATTTCAATACCCTTCCGTGTAGCTTCGCTACAATGAGAAAACAAGGACGACCAAGTCAGAAGAAGAGAGATGCCAAACAACCAGCTCGCCAGCTCGAACGAGATGTCCGAGATCGAGACGTTTCGTTACCGCCTGTGCAGTAAAGGATGGTTATACCCCGGCTAACCTCTGTATGCTCCACCCATTCCCGACGACATCGCCAGACAGCCGTTCCGAATTCGCTAATCAGCCAAACGTTTACCACATCGCCGATTTAATAGAAGATCATTAAAAGTCTTAACAAAAGATTACTTTGTAAGTAATCAATCTTTCATCTCCAGTTCGAGAATTTTTTTATTTGTAAATTTTTGTTAAATAGAACCAAAGATCTCGTAAATAATTTTGTATTAAAATTAGAGCCAAACAATAATCTGTAAGTCTATAGTTCAAGACGCAGGCCAAGACACAAACTTATATTCCAAGAAACAAAAGAATTGTCATATGTATTGTATTTAATCTGATGATGGCCACAAGATTATAATCTATTTTGTTAATAAAAATTAATAGAACATAGTAGTGCGCATTTTAATTAAATTTAATTTATCTTACCAACGTAATATTTTTTAAAGAAAAAAAAAATTTAGGAAAAGGACAATAACAGCTGAAACTACAATAGGACATGCTAACAGAATAGGCGGCCTGGTTATAAGCGAAAATGGTGGAAACTTATGCAAAACTCTACAAGAGTGGAATATAAATGGCTAAAATAATTTCGATATACTGATGTCGGATGTGAAATATATTCTTCATATTGTTCAGTGTAGAATATTTAATTTTTTAGTAATATAACCATAGGTCATAATTTATTTTCTAACATGAATTCCTGTGAGAAACAATAGATCCTTATTTGCATATCCCTTTGCACTTTTAAGGCAAAATTAGATATAAAACAAATTATAATGAATACTTCCCGAATTTTACGAATACATAAAATGTGTCGATGCATTTTTTTTAAGCCATAATCCAAAGTAATTTCTCTAATTTACAATTTTATTTAATTATTTGTTTATTTAGACTATTAACAATGGGTACAATGGGTTAGTTAACTATGTTAACCCGCTATATTATGTTAAAGGTTTCCTGAAAATTTGATCGAAATCTGTTGAGCGGTTTAGAAGCCCATAGGTAACATACATACACGCATACATAGTCGCATGCATATACATATATATATATATATATTATTTCTTTATTTCTATATATATATATTATTTCTTTATTTCTATATATATATATTATTTCTTTATATGATATCAAGAGTAATCGGTGGTGTATCAGTGGCTTTTCAAGTCCCATATGTGTTCTATTGGGAAATTTATTTGCTTTAAAATGCATGTTATCACCATAAAAACTGATTTCGCTTAATTAAGTTTAGTAGTCTTCATTAATTAGAATAAAATTGTAGTAACAGTTTGCGACAATCAGATGTAATTTAGGAAATATTTCAAATTAACCTAACAACACATTGTAAATGACAGCTCCCTTACTTGTAACATATATAGAGTTTTCAATCAAATAATATGTGTCCGATAAGGTTCAGAACGGAGTTAATGTATATTCACTTATATAACTACAATGATGTTCTGTAAAAAGGTGGGTGCTGATGAAGCTTAATATACCTTAATAGGAAAATTTTTATGTTTTCAAATAACTTCTATGAAATATACTAAACTCTCAACAAAATTGTATGGCCCCGGTATATATAATGTAATAGAAATTGAAACTTCTCTTCTTTTGTTTAATTTAAAAATATACAGCATATGACAGTGGGAAAATAAATGCCAATGGGACGATAGATTTTGAGAGCAAAACTAATTGTCAATCACATAATGTGTAGTGCATATCATTTCTATATAACAAATGACGAATTTTAAACTTAATAGGACCTATATATTTGGAACTATAAGAATGAGAGCCAATATATGGTGCAACTATAAAACAAATGACAAGAGCTATTGAAATGTAGAAAAAATGTAGAAAATTATGCAGGGTGTTACTAAAAGTTAAAAAAATTTTTTTTTATTGGTCAAAATTGGTTCAGTATATTCAACTGTTCATGGAGGCAGAATTGAGGCCCCTTTTCTTAGCCCCTTTTTCTTAGATAAGTTCACCAAGTAGATTTTTCCAACTTTCAGAGGAACCGAGATATTTAGGGTAGTACACCTTTTATTTAAGGTCAAATAACTTCGGTGCTATGGTGGCATCCTTTTTTTAAAACCGCTTAAACACTTAAGTAATAAAGGAGCTTTTGAGCTACAAAATTTCATTAAAATCCTTCGATAAGTCTCTGAGAAAATCGACCGCAAAGTTTGCAAGACAAAAGACATCCAGTATAGATATTAAATTGTGATTCTTGAAAAACATGTTTCAAATAAAATCGAAGGGCATTTATGTAGCTTATAGAATGAAGTTCATTAGAATATTTTGTCTTTTATAGTTCCTGAGATATTTCAAAAAGTTTGTTAAACTTCAATCATCGCAACACCACTCTCTATACAATTTGGTAACATCAGGTTTTCTTTATTCGACGCAAAATACAACGTACTATATATGTGCAAAATTTCCTAATTTGAATGCAGCCTCCTAATTTCAATACAAAATTTCTAAACAACAAAAAATGGCTCCTGTCCGCCTTGTCGGATTCATGAAATTTTTTTTAAAAAATACCCTCATAGTGTAGACCTGTCGACCAAATTGCATTCATATCGGTCCCATAGGGACGGAGAAATTCTCGTTCTTGTGCTTTATGTGTTTATGGAATAATGTGTTAAAAAAGTCAACCAGTTCAAAAATATTTGCAAATTTTTGGAATGAGCTTTGAGAAGTCTGTCATAAAGACGAGAAATCTAAAGGCCTTTTTAAAAGACAAAAGAAAATCATAGAAAACCTACAATTTTCAAAAAATACATGTGAAGAGATGGGTATCCCTGTAGTAAATTTGAAGAACTACCAGGAGGAAGAAAATGATGACCGCAGATAAGGTTTCAAACAAGCCGCTCAATTTCAACGAAGAATTGAAAAGGTATGGTACATTAAGCGGAAGAATTTTATTAGAACTTGATGAGTTCAGTACAAAAGTGCGTGTATTTCGTTCTGGTTAATTTCTCTTTTGCGTACTATGGCTGTTGTGCAAATGTGAGTAGACATTTATTTTATTATATTTTTAGTTAAAGGAATTGAAACGCCTGAAATTTTTTGAATTTTATTCCTAGTAAATAACTTTAGTTCAATGTAACTAATTTTCATTTCATAACAAGAACAATAAACCTATATTTAGATGTTGTTTGCTAGTTTCTACATCTATTTACTCATTGCACTAAGATACGTAATGAATAAAGAGATTTTGTAAAGTAAGAAGTTATAGTTCTTAATGTCGACCTTGAGCGGCTTTTGATAGAATAGTGAAAGCGAAATTGTGGGAGAGAATGGAGGATGTTGGCATTTCGAGAGGAATGATAAGAATGATAAAGAAATTGTACGAGGGGACAAAGTAAGGGTAAGACTGAATGAGAATGTATCGGGGAGTTAGAGAGAATGTACCGGGGATGAGACAAAGAGGGGACTTAGGCAGAGATGAGTAGTAAGCGCTTGTCTGTTTAATATTTACTTGTCAGATTTGGAAGAGGTGGTGATGAAAAGACAAGCTGGTGGGATAAGGATAGGAAGGATAATAGTGTGCATGATACGTAGGCGTAGGCATCTCTAACTTAGGCGGATGATAAGTATGTAAGGCGAGTAGTAGGGAAGAGAAGAACGAAGTGATTGAAAGGGTGAAAATATATGTGGATAGAAGGGGATTCGAAACGAATGTCAAGAAAACTAAAGCAATGGTGTGCCAAAAGGGACAAAGAGAGTGTAAGGAAGATGCATTTACTTTAAGGGGTAAAAAATAGAAAAGGCTAAGGAATTTGGTTTCATTTTATCGCGACATACGCCGGACAAGAAACATATTAAAATGATATCCAAAAGGGCAAGGATAGCAATTGGGAGAATGAGGTTGTTATGAGAAAGAAAGTTCGGAGATTCTGTAATAATGAGGAAGACGATAATGGAAGTCTGTGTGTGAATAGTATATTGATGTATGGAGTGGAGGTATCGGCGGTAGAAGCAAGAGCAATATTAGATATGGAGCAGGTTGTGTGTTTGAAAAAGTTGCTGCTGGAAAAATGGAGTGAAAAGATAGTAGATTTTGAGAGGAATGTACTGACGGATGTAGGGAGTAGGTTGGGAAAGGAATGATGAATGTGGGAACAGATATAAGTAAGGAATAGATAAAGAGCAGAATAAATGTGAATCTCGGGAGATATGATTGCCTACGAAATGATAGTTTAAGAAAATTATGGAAGGTAAGGAAAGTGTGAATGAGGCCATAGAAAGGATAAGGGATGTGGAAAGAGAAGACAGGGATGGAAGGTTAGAAGCTAATAGGTATAATAGTAAGTATATGATTAGGGAAGAGAAGGGGATAACATATTATTTAGTGTCTGGTTTAAGTACGGGTGAAAAGAGAATGATTGCAGGTTCAGATGTGGGAATGAGGTGGGCGGAAATAATTATTGGATGCATGAGCAAGAAAGAATGTGTCAAATATGCGGTAGGAAAAAGGAAAAATGGACTAACTGGATAAAAGAATGTGAAGGAATATAGTGGAGTAATACACATAAGGAGTTGGGGAAAAACTGGAGAATAATATTGGGAAAAGAGGGAAAGGGTTTAGAATACATGAAAAAAGTAAAAATGGAAATAAGCAAAAGAAAGTAAGAGCGAAAAAAAATGGTAAAAAGGAAAGAGGGAATGAGGACAGATAGGGCGAATTGGTGCGCCAGTAAGACAATAATAAGGCAGTAAGAGATAAGAATGAGTGTATGTGTGTGGGGTGGTTGTGTGTAGGGTGTGAAAAAAGTAATGATTGAAACAGGTAGGATTGAAAAGTTGAAAGGATTTTTACCATTTTACCCCTGGTAAGATAATAAGAGGGAGTGTGGGAAATTTAGCATAGTATGAATGTGGAGGGTGGGGGGGAGCGTAAAATAGGCAAATTAGGTAAGAGGGAATAAATTGTGTAAAGGAAGTGTTGGAAGAATAATGAAAATAATTTTGTAGGAAAAAAGAAATATCAGAAGCATTCCCGTCTGATGTGAGGAAAGAATTTGTTATAATTTAGTGTATATAGTATAATTTGAATTCATTTCATATGGTATTTTGTCGCTTGAATTTGGATTAATTTATCAACTTGTATTGAATGCCAATAAAGGTTTATTTATTATATTACTTACGCATTGAAAACAAAGTATACCGATGTTTATTAACCTTAATGAAAGTATAAAGTTCAGATAATTAGAACCGCATTATAATTTATTATGTTGTCAGTCATCTAATTATTTATTAAATGCTCTCTAATTATTTTTAGTAATTAAATATTGCTGTCATTATTTCATTTATTTCTGACTGGGAGGTAAACTCTATTGTGTCCGAATTAACCTTCATGTAATTCAAATAATTTGTGATCAGTAACTGTTTTATTATTTACCAAAAGTCATAGCCCATTTAATTGATTGTAAAATAAATTACTTTTTGATTAATAGAATAATTTAAAATCTTGATGTGTTTTATTGATTCATGTTTGATTAATTCATGGGCCCTACTTGCTTTATTAAAGTTAAATTTTTGGTTTTCATTAAGCAAGGTGCCAAAGGTGCCATAATTGTATTAGGGAATGAACATCCTAAAACCCCAAATAACATTTAATTAATTCTGACTACGCCCTAAACAAATTATTGCTCTACGATTCCGATAGAATTGGACGGATTTTAACTGGAAGTAGAATTTACTTAACCAGTTGGAGTCGCACAATTCCATATCACAAATTTTAACGTGACACTGTGAAAAAAGAGTTTGTACATTGTATATGAATAATTCACAAAATAAATCAAATTAACCAATTCAATAATAAAATCCCCTTCCCAATAAATTTCATTTATATGTTGGTGAACTTAATTAAGAGAAATCAGTTTTTATGGTGATAACATGCATTTTAAAGCAAATCAATTGCACAATAGTACACATATGGGATTTGAAGAGCCACTGATACAC
>WYDF02321486.1:0-14400 GCA_009867245.2 Adranes taylori
GAAATATCAACCGATATTTTAACCAGCCAAAAGAATAAACTACATCGGGTGTTTACAGTCCACCGCTCTCCAATCGCACATATACACACATACAACAACCAACAATCAAATTTCTTAATGTTGGTTGCATACACAGTGTAACGCCAAAAATGATAGTAGTTGTATTCATTAATTAGGATTTTAATGTAAAGATCTGAACTTTTTACATATATAATCTAAGGTACGTGAATTAATAAACACGTGCCCACGGCTCGCCTATGTTAGACGTCCCCGGGGTGGAAGGAAACCTTCGCGCGGAAAAAATGTGTGGTCAAGAGAAAATCGAGGTAATTTCTAGCGCAAATCAGTTTTTGAGTCCTGTGTTTAGAAAGAGATCATTAAATAAATAATATGAACAATGGACTTTTTTTAGGCAGGAGTTTTTAGAGCAATAAGTGATGAAAAGCCTTCCTTTTGGCCCGTTTTGTTTAAAAATTGTTTTGTCTTATTTTTTATTTTGTTTATCTTTATCTATTGACTCAATACTCAGAAGACCTCGGCCACCTTCATTTCGCGGAAGGTAAACACGAGGCACGGAAGACCTAGGATGGATGCTCCGATTAATATGCATCACTTTCCTTGTTATTATTATTTTTATTATTATTTGCAATATAAGAACAATATTGCTAATAATCAAAACCTTTATAGGCATAAAAATAAGACGTACATACAATTCATTATAATAATAATATTTCAAATTAATAACCAATCAATTCATATAATTCCATCTAATAAAAGAAATAAACAAATAAAGAAAAAGGCTTTACTTCCCCCTAGAGAACAGAGAAAAGTGCCTTTCTACAATTTCACCCTTCATTTTCATTTTCTTCTTCCTCTCATTCTTAAATTCTCTACCATTCCGTTTCCCTTATTTTTTCTTTTTTATCTGCCGCATTATTTTTACTCCCTTATTTCTCAAAGATACTCTCCGATTCTCTGCCAGTTCTCTCTCATCTCCATTCCGCTTTATTCCATTACATCCCATTTTTCTTCCTTTTCTCAGACATCTTATTCAGCACTCAGGCATCTTATTCGTTCATTCCGTTCCTACTTTTCTACGTACTTCTTTCTCTCTTCCATTTCCTTACTCGTACCTCTTCCATTCATTACTCTATCGTTCCATTCATTCAACGACCATCCTATCCTTTTGTATGCTTTTTTGCACTCTTCCTACTTCTTCTCTTTCATCTACCGCCCAAACTTCAGCCTCATACATAAATATATTCCACATCCATAATAGTCATCCTCATTGTTATCGATCCCCCAAATTTCTCTTCCCACACATATCTCATTCTTTCCATTGCAGCCCTTGCTTTCTATGCCACCATCTCAACATGTTCCTCGCAAGTCCCATTCTGTGCCAACATGTAACCCAAATATTTGTACCTTTTGACCGTTTCTATTTTCTCTCCTTCAACTTTCGCTCCCTCCTTTCTCCCACACCATCACTTTTGCCTTTTCCACATTCAGTTCTAACCCCTTTCTTTCCATATATCCTTTCCCCCCCTCTTCCCTCCCCCCCATCCTTCCCCCTCCGACTGGCCAACGTGCTATATCATTCCTCTAACCCATCCGCCCTACCCCTTCCGGCCCTCTATTTTCCCCCCCCCCCTCGATGTCCAGTTTTAAAAGCACTCTTTCCAAATCAAATCCGCCACGTAAATGTTAAACAAATTTCCACTCATTGGACATCGTTGCCTTACCCACCTATTTATTTCAAAGCACTGTGATAAATTCTCTTCTAGTCGCGCTCTTATTATCGTTACATCATACATTTGTCGTATCATCCCTATCATTCTTCCATATATTCCCCTTTGCTCCATTTTCTCCCACAATCTCTCTCCTATCAATTTATCAAACGCAGACTTTAGGTCAACAAACAACATACATAAATTTCTCTTCTCATCTATCTCCTGATTCATTACATAATTTATTGTCAGTATGATGTCTACCGTCCCTCTACCCTTAACAAACCCTGTATGCATCTTGGATGAAACACCCTTCTCTTTCATCTCCCTTTCTATATATCCCATTCATCATAGTAATATCTCTATAAGTTTCCACACATTTTCTGTCACCTCTCTTGTACACCGGGACAATTTCCCCTTGCTTCCATCCTTCAGGCATTCTTTCTTTCCCCTTCCCATACTTCATTTATTCAATTGGCAACCTATCCGACCTTGTTCCACTATTTCTTTTCATGTTCCTTATTTCCTCCATTACTTCCTCCACCTTAATATCCTCCCACCCATTTTCTTGTTCTATAGTCTCTTCCCTCTGACTTCCCATTCCTGGCGTTGCTCCCATCTTTCCTTTGTGTGCTTCCCTCTTACACTTTTCTTCATATTCAATCATATCTCACTTTTATCACCCATCACACTTTTCTCCCTCAATTATGTCCAGACTTCATTGTCACTCCGTATGTTATTGATTCTTTCTCTCAGTCTCTTTCTTGCATCTCTCATCCTTCACACTCCACTCTTTAACCACTTTACTAAACTCATGACATTCTGGTTCACCCTTATGTTCTTTTTTCTTACTTATCCACATTTCATCCACATTATCAACTCTCCTCCCTGACTTCATCCTTAATTTTATCATTCCATCTCAAATTCCTTTCCATTTCATCCATCACCTCATTGTATCCTCTTCATTCTCTTCACCATTCTTATTGTTTCCATTTCATTCCATTTGTAACCTTTCTCTCTTCTTTTTCCTTGCTCTTTCCCACTCATCCTCATAAATCACCGTATGAACTTTCCGCTCTGATTGCATTGAGTAGTGATCTGATTCAGTTCTATCTCCAACTTTCACATACTCCAACTTTCAACAATATTGCTATATGGGCATGATTTGGTTCATAATTTTTGGCTATATGGTTTATAATTTTTATTATTTAAAATGTAACCTGTTTTCATACAGTGACTCATTATTAAACTTGAATAAGGGAGTACGTGCTTTGCTTCGAAATCCGGATAGTTCACTTTAACAAACTTTTCTATGTGAAAACTGTTTGTTAATCAATTTATTGGAGTTGGAATATCTTTAGTTTCATTTATTATGGACACTCCTCACATGGAGTGTCCATAATAAATCCTCTATGGACACTCCTCTATGGACTTTCACATATCAAGGACTAAAATATTATGTCCTACTAATATAATAACATCGTCATACATCGTCAAAATATTAACACAATCGAAGCACATCTAAAAGAAGTACATTATAAAATAATAAAGTAAATTAAAAAGGATAAAATTATATAGTCATATGTTCAAACTTTAAAAATTAATTAGGAGACTACATTTTACATATTGTCACGTTATTTTTAGGAGAGACTATTACTCCCCAAAATGACATTGGTAAGAGAGGAATCTTTTGTATGGGGTAACGTAGCGATCCCCTCTTACCTTTCAGATACTGGATCATTCTATATTTGAAAAAATGCGATTCACTTTCATACTTACTTAAATCTCTTAACGACTGATTAAAGTTATAATGTTTATGAAGCAGAAGCTATGCAGTTATAATGCGCTAGTCTCCCATTGCAATTTATAATAAAACACTAGATTTTGGCATTGCTAATGTTGTGCGTACTTTCAGATTTATTCAAAAATTTATCTAGATAATTAATGGTAGCGCGCCACCCTTAACAATCATAAATCGTCTTTCTTTAGTTCAGGCTGATAAAATAAAAGAGTTGTTTAAATTTAATAAAATGTATTGTTACTGTTCTCAAAAATACATGCATACACAAATAAATATATATTCGTGCATTTAAATAAATAACGCCATACAAAATTAATGAAACAAAATGTTACTCATGATCGATGATGACGTGCTAAGAAATTAACATAAATGATATTCCTGATTCCTCAAACTATAAAATAATCTACTTTCGAATTTGTCAATCCTATACTCACAAACTTAATTTATAATTATGCACAATTACCTTAGTAATTCACTTCAATTTATTTTAATTTAATTCAATTCAATAAATAAACTTGTGGCTTGCCGATTTAATTTAATTGAAGACTTCATACTTCAAATTTAATTTATTACCAACTACTGTATACTGCGAGGCCTCATGCCTAATTTTATTTCCGATACTAAGTTCAATACTTTAATTTATTCCTGATTTTATTTTGAATTTATTTAATTCATAATTTCAAAATTCAAAACAACATAGGTCTTGCCCTGTAACTATCAAAATTCACAATCTGTGGCTTCCATGTAGCTTTTAAACCTTTTTTGTCTAGCAAAATTCATACTATCGTTACGTTGCAATATCTCACTACATTTCCCTTTCCTGTGGTAAATTGCGTTCATCTAATATCTTCCACTTCATCTCCTCTCACCATATTTTACTAATTGCTTTCGGCCATGATTAACGTAAATTGAATCAGATCTGATTACCTCACAAACACTAATGCAACAGAGGCAGCGTGCGTTCAACTTATTATCGATGTCCTATTAATTAGATCGGTTTATTCGTAGATATAATGATAAGAGCGTCGTACCGTTCTCCCACTCTGTTTGTTGCATACATCTATGTTCCTATGTAAAAGACTTTGTTTAAGATTTAATTAAATACCATAGGGTTCAATTGCGATTAATGATCACATTTTAATTGTAACATTTATTTACGGTAAAACTTACAGTGGTAGTGGTATTTAGATCCTGTGACTGAACCTTAAAGGTCTTACTCTCATTCATAACCATACCATTTTCGGAATAGCAGTGCTTTGCTTGGGATCTTTCCTTTAAGTGATCATAGACACTTAAAGGACACTCAGCGAATTAGATTCACGTAGAAACATAGAGTGATCAGCATATAATATTTTGCAACCACCTTGAATTTGAAATATATCATTTAAGAGCTTATAAAAAGCAGTGGAACCTATAGGCGCACGCCTATTGTACTACTAGACCAGACACCATTTACAACAACAGCTTGTTTACTATCTCAAATAAATAAGTTAATAGAATGTGAGAACTGAGCAATCAACTTTTGTGTAGAATAAAATTACAACTATAATACCTTAATTATAATAAATATAAAAAAAAACTAAAACTAAACACTCATGGAAAACTTATAGTTGTTTTATTTATTTGCAGAAACTCAAGAGTTGTAAAAAGTCCGCACCAAAGAGATTACAATTCAAAGAAAATGCCAGGTGGTACTGCTGGTAGAAGTCCAACGCGATCGAAAGACGCCGACAGACGTGACAGTAACACAACATCAGCACTTCGGACAACTTTCAGGCCCGCTTGGGTAAAAGAAGCAGCGGAAGCAAATAAAGAAACAGAAACACCATGGGGTACGATGAAGAAGCGAGATATTATAGATCCAGATGAGATAAAATTAAAGAAACAAACCGAAGCAAAACGAAGCGGAAAGAGAGGAAGTGTCGGCGAAAAGGGAGAAGATAATGACTCCGATGAGGATACTGGAGGACATTGTAAATAATTATATTTTTTCAATTAAAATTGTGATTCTAAGTTGTTGTAAAATATTTACAGTCGCTAAACCTCAATTACGTAAAGTTCCGGCAAATAGGCGCGAGAAATCGCCACAGGAGAATGGCGAAACTAAAGAATCCACCTTTGTTAAACGACAATTGAAATCAGTTAAAGGCAAGCAAAAAGAAAAAACACCAATAACAAAAGACGATAGCAAAATCATCATCCCTAAATTGAATGCGGTCAAAGTAGAAAAAATGAAAGAACTACCTCCACCTCCCAAAAAAGACACTCCAGATTATCGACAAGTACTCAAGAAAACACCAACGCGGAGTGAAATTGATGAGGAAAGAGTAAGTGTCTAGTAATTTATTCTTTATATTTCACATTCTTCAAACATACAATTTAAATGTATAACACATCAAATTTGTGAAGAGTTATATCTAATTCAACTTATAAAGTAGAGAATTACAGTGATAATGCACTCTGTATAGAGCCGCAATTCCTCCGTGTATTAAGTAATCAATTAAAAGAAACCTTTATTGGCATAACTTATAACAAAATACAAAGTCGAAATTAGAAAATAAAAACACAATCCCAGAAACATAATCCCAAAACCCCTCTATTTCTCTGCCCTCTTCTTTCTCTCCTCCATAACTCTTTCCATTATCCAATACTTTTTATTCCTCCTCCCAAACACACTCTTACATCATCCGCCAAACATCTTTCTTCCTCACTCCAATTCATTCCCGCACATGCATGCGTTCACACAAAGCTCCCACATTTCCTCATCCCTTTCAAACATACTACAAACTTTCTCACTCTCAGCCATCCAAATTCTGTCATATAATCTGGAATTCCCTCCCCATTCATTATACTAAAATAGTTCCTATTAGATCTCCCATTCCTCAATGTTTTCCATCTTTCTTGCAACCTGAATATCATTCATTCTAAACTCAACTTCATTTACATTTTCCCGAAACATTCTTCCATACACCACTCTATTCTTTCATACATTTCCTTCCTCCATGTTGCCCAATCATTCAAGCGGCTACCCCTTCTTTCATCCTTCAAAATTTCAAATAAACCATTTTCACCAATCTCTCATTATCATACACCATCACCTTTCTCTCATACCTTACTAACTTCATTATTCCTTTATTCAAACATTTATACTTCCCATATTCTTGCAAAACTATCTCACTCGGTGTTGAATTTTCTACTCCAATTATTCTCCTCAATACTCCACACATCGCTCTTTCCATCTGCGCTCTTTCTTTCACACCCCATACTTCCGCTTCATATAACAATATACTTTGCACACAAACTTCCATTATTGTAATTCTCATTCTCACCGAATCTCCAAATTTCTTTTCCAACACACATCTTAGCCTTTCCATTGCTACTCTTGGTTTTATCACTGGCAACCATACATTCCCATTGCAATTTCCATTATAATTTAACGTAAAACCTAAATACTTGTACATTTTCACAATTTCAATCATATTTCCTCCTATCTCAAATTTGTTTTTTGCTGCTTCTACCACATCCCTTCTTACACATCATTACTTTAATTTTTTTAACAATCCCTTCCAATCATTTCTTCTCTTGTTTTCGCCATACACACAAAATCATCCGCATATCCCAATGACCACACCTTCTCTTCCCAACAATCCACATTGCTCTTCCCACGCTCTTTTCCAAACGTCAACATTGGCCATTTCTCAACACATTTTCCAAATCAGACATGTAACTGTTAAACAAATTCCGGCTTGTTGGACATCTCTGCCTTACACCCTTCCTTCCTTAGATCAAACCATTCACACACGCAATTTCCCACGCTTGCTCTTACTTTTATACCTTCGTACATTCCTCTTACAAACCTCATTGTGCTTTCTGATATTACAACTTCTTTAATCGTCATCCATAGTGCATTAAGTATTACTACCTTAAGTATATCAAGTATTTTTCCATATTTCACGACATACTAAACATATAGCACTATAAAATAGTCTAAACACATAGTCTTTGAAATTCTCTGATAATAGCAAAGTGTAGGTAACCTAAAACAGTTTTCTTCAATATAACAATTTGATATAAATGAAAACAATTTTTGCATCTTTTCATAGCATAATCATTTAGGACCTCTGATAATACCAGAGAGTGAGGAAATTAAAAGTAATTCATTTAAATACGAGGATAGTCCCAGAAGTACCCGATCTGAATTTAGATAGCCGTTGTTGCTTTGAAAGAATGACTATGGTACAAAGTACCATCCTTATAAAGTTTAAGGTCGAAGCTTAAGTGACGAAGCTACGTTGTTTACTATTTGTTTGGCAGCCATCAATACTGAACGCTCTCAGTGAATTTGCAAACATGAAAAAATTGGTCATCGTTATGTGATATAATAGTGAAAGGCTCAGTTCAACCAATATCAAAGTGGAGCTAGATTGTACTCTGGGGGAGTCTGCTCCTTCGTTTACAACAGTAAAATATGAATGGAAATTTTTAAACGTGGCAGTACGAGCTGCCAGGACAAAAAGGTTGGGAAGGTGGGGTGTTAGAACATTTAAGCAAAGAATGCAAGAGTATAGATAGAACCAAGTTATGTAGAAAGTGTGGACAAGAGGTACATCAGTCAAAAACATGACGGATTGAAGTAAAATGCGCAATATGCGAGACGAAGGGGAAAGCAAGTAACAACGCAGTAAATAGTGACGCCTATCAGGCGGCAAATAGAGGGGACACTATATTTCAGAGTAAAACAACTAAATCTACCGAAAGGACTTTTGAAAGCCAGAGATTCCTCCAGGTCAATTTGAACAACTGCAGATTAGCCCAGGAACTCATGTACCAAAAAGTTGAAGAAGAAGATTAAATACATATAACCGTATTCAGCAAGCCAACCTACATGGGGAACTGCCCGCAATGGATGGCAGATAACACAAGAAAAACAAGCATATATGTTACATTGATGGAAACATCAAGAAAAGATGCAGTTTTGTGACGCGAAAGTCGAATATACAACTATAATTAGCTACTACTTCTCCGCTGATCAAACATTGTAGGAGTATTCCGCTAAAACAAAGCAGTTGCAGTACACAATTTTGACATGAATGGAGACCTGATAGTTGTTGGTGACTTTAATGTTAAGTCACCAAGTTGGGGATCCAAGGTAGTAGACCAGAGAGGTAGCGTAATCGAAGAACTAGTCGCAGTACTAGGACTGACTATATGCAAGGAAGAAGAAGATCCGATGTTCGTGAGAAGGGGACAAACATCATGCATTGATATTACTCAGGCTAAATCAACCACGTACAAGAACTTGAAGATTGGAAAGTGCAGGACCAGGCGACAGGCAGTAATCACATGTACATAACCTATAATCAGCTAGATAATATTAAAACAATGCAGAGATATAAGAGAGGATGGATCAACCGGAGGGAATGGCTAGAGATCTGACGAACATCAAGATAGAAAAGAAAAGAACCTTAGAGATGAAATGTTGAACAGCCAGTAAAGAGGATTACCACAGCTTGCGACAACTACATACCGATGAGAAGAGCAAGGCTAAAAGCAGTATACTGGTGGAATACAGAAATAGCCCAACTGAGAAATAAAGCACATCAGGTTACAAGGAATGCTCAATATGATCAAACAAATGGGAATTCATAATACTGAGGACGTTATAGAACAAGCCAAACAGGTCCAGAAGAGTCTTATCAAAGAAATTAAAGTTAGTGAAAGGAATTTCCGCAGGAAACTAGAACATGAAGTTGAGGAGGATATGTGAGGATTGCCCTACTAAATTGTGAAAAAGAAACTCAGAAGTATAACTAGTCCGCCAGCACAGGTAGACGAAATTGTGAACAAACTGTGTCCCCAGGAACAGGATATACTCCTAGTAGGAATAGAAATGTGGGACTATCACAGAAGCATCGTACCCTTCGAGAAAAAGGACATTAAAACAGTAACTAAATGTCTATCAGGACGGAAAGCGCCAGGACCTGCTAGAATCCTAGGTAGCTAAAATGTTAACGGAAGTTAACCCAGCTACACTGCTGGAAATATATAACACCGCCCTGGTGGAGCGGCGGTTTCCAGAAAAATTGAAGAAAAATTGACTTTAAATACAAAGCAAATACTTCCAGACCAATCTGCCTCATTGATGCGTTTGGAAAAGTACTGGAAAAAATTTTCTTATACAGACTTGAAACGAGGTTGAATTCAAGCGGAAGTCCAGCGCACAGGATAAATTTAGGAAAGGCAGGTCAACTATCAATGCAATTCAGTTGGTTGTAGGCTCGGCTAAAAGAAGGCACCTGACGAACGCGGAGCCTGGCAGTATTGATACTGTTGAACGTGAAACATTCAATTAACACTGCTTCTTCTTTTTGTTAGGTTTATCATGGCATAGCAGACAATTGCAATTCGCCGTCTTATTTCCAATTCGCAAGAGCCGGACTTATAGAGCATGCAGTTCAAATACACGAAATTTTCGACAACTTCAAAGTTCCCTATTTTAATAGCTTGTCTTCGATTTTCGTTATCTCCTATTCTACTATCATGACTTTTGTCTTGTTGCCATTTATTTTGAGCCCATAGTGTCGACTTACATATTACAATCTTTGAAGAAACTCTAAAAGCTCTTCGGTGCTATTAGAAGAGTATCATCCGCAAATCGAAGGCTTGAATAGCGCTTTCCACCAATCTTTACTCCTCCGTTCCAGTTCTCTAAACTGCGCCAGTTGCGCCAGTTGCGCCAGTGCTCTAAAGTGTTCCAGTTCTCTTAACACTGCTACTTGGTGCAAAATAATAGAGGCACTGCGAAAGGGGAACATACAACCATACTTGAGCGGATTGATGGCAAACTGCAGAGGGAGCACTGAAAACCAAAAGGTTTAGCTACGACGTGCCGCAGGGGTCAGTTCTGGGACCTGTACTGTGAAAATTTATGTAATGTATAACAAATGATATTGGATGACTGTCAACTGAAAAATCGCGAGCTAGAGACATGGTAGGCATTTCAAAAAGTGCTGTACATCGCATATTGACTGAAAATTTGGACATGAGAAAGTTACCGCAAGATGGATGCCGCGATTAGTCACAATGGAACAAAAGCAGAGTCGTGAGATGTTTCAATCGAGTGTGTTTGGCAATAAAGCTTTCTTTAGCAATAAAGCCGAGTTTTTGCATCGATTTATAAACATGGATGAAACATGGGTCTATTATTTCATACCTTACACGAACGAACAATCAAAACAATTGACTAAAAATGGAGAATCCGCTCCAAAGAAAGCGAAGACAGTTCTATCTACAAGCAAAGTCAGCAAAAGAAAATCACATACATTTTTTCAAATGTTTTAAATCTTCTTTGTTAGGTCGAGTACTTCTGGGAGTACACTCGTAGATCATTTGAATATAAAATTTATTATAATGAAACAAATCAAAAAAGTTCTATAGAAAATAAAATCATTTATTGTAATTTTTGAGAACCTCTGATAATTGCAAGAAGTAGTTAATTTAAAGACAATTCATTTCAATAGATCAATTAGATATAAATAGAAACAATTATTGCAATTTTCTTTCCTGTAGATTATTAAAAATATTCTTCACTTTTATCAACATAGAATATTTTGTTTATAGAAATTATAATATTTTTAATTGAGCACAAAATATAATAAATGAAATATTTAAATACTAAAGAAAAATAAATACTCTACACTATTTAAATAAATAATCTCTATTTCTATAATAATTTGGCTGAGAATTTTTGCACCGTCTAGAACTAATTGTAGACACACTTGAAGTAATTTTAAAATCGTGATACCTACTGCAGTGTAACATTGCAAGTGTTTTGTTAGAGAAACTTTTTTAGCTGTTGTTTATGCAGCTAAAAAAAAATAAACCAATATTTTAATAAGACCATTTACTTCAAATAAATAAATTAAAAGTCACAATGGATGATGATAAGGATGAAATAGATTGGTGGAATACAATTGAAGATAATACTGAAGAGGAGGTAACTTGAAATTATTTAAATAATATATTTTATACGCTTTCAACAGTTTGCGAAATATCAGAAACTACTTAAAGGAGAATGTTTTGTAATTTCTGTTGAATGACAGCTCATATACTATTTATACTATTTAATTTTTAATTAAATAAATTAATTTAAAAAGTTCGTGTTTAGTACTCGAACTTCTTATAGTAATCGAACTAATTTAAAAAGTAGATGTTTAATCATGCGATTATTTTTAACTGCTTTAATCGCTTTCATATTAAAGGAACTTTCGATACAAGAAAAAAATGATAGGAGCTGTTTACGAGAAAATGGGCCGCAAAGTTTGCAAACAACCTGTATATATGTTTAATTGTAATATTAGAAAAAAAATGTTTCAAATAAATTCGAAGGGGCCTTAGGTATCCTATACAATAAACTTTATTCGAATGTCCTATCTTTTATAGTTTCTGAGATATATCGAAAAGTTTGTTTAACTTTAAACGTGGCAACGTCGCATTCTATCAAAGATAGAGACATGAGACTAATTTCATTCGACAACGTACTATATGTATACAAAACTTCAGCCTCCTAGTTTTAGAACAGAATTTCTAAATTTAAAAAAATGGTGCATTTCCGCCGCAATGGAAAAAAATACTTTTGGGGTACAATCGCGTGCACCTGCCTAGCAAATTTCATTCCAATCGGTTTAGTAGTTTAGGAGAAATTCTTGAACATCCCATCTTCGAAATGAGCCCCTCTTTTAAATTTTTGATCAAGAAAAATTTTTTCTTTGCGGTACACTGTTGTTTATGAATTTTTCTTAAAGAGATAACGTAGAAGATTTAATGAAATTCGATTGTTTCTCAAAAACATTCTCTCGTAATACGGGAAATTTCACTCTATCTGATTATAATTCAACTCTCGGAACAGATTAATACGAAACAAGACACTACAAGATCAGTCAATTTACGTCACGATTGCATCTCAAATTTCCCATACCTCGTTTATCGGAGCGGTGAGAATCGGTGACAAACCCTATCACATACACAGTCCGACGACATTCTCTCAAAAACAATACTTATATTCTTTAAAATTAATTTTTATGCTCTTTTAATGGAACATTTGTTGCTTAGCATTATTTGATCTTGAAAAGAAAATGCTCACATCTCAGTTTATAGGATGCTATGAAGAATGAAACAAAATTTTGTTACATCTGTAAATAAACTTAGTGTTGAGACCTATTTTGAAGAAGAAAAAAGATTTCTATCTTTTTACAAATATTCACAATATTTTAGTCATACTATAAAATGCATTAATTCTTTTTAAAACAATCTAGGTAAAATAGTTCCCGAAATAAAAAAATTACTTCAAAAACTTTCTGATTACTCAAATTAATCATTAATATACAATAGCGTAATGGTAGATTGATATTACCATTAATCGGTCAGGAAAAGAAAAATTTGAGACAAGTCTGTATTTCATAAGATATTGAAAATATTTTTCACTTTACCCATAAACTGAATTTAACATTTAACAACACGACCTTTGTGGCGAGTAAGGTACCGGGAATATCCGGTCATAGTTTAGAGACGCCGAGCTAAATGCTATAAGAGTTCTACTTCAAATGCTTGATTCTGAAATGGATTTCAGAATATTTTTTCTTTTTTAATATATTTTTTCTTTTTAATGTTTAGTTAAAAAGTGGAATACCAACGGCTCCGCCCATGCCGCCTCCAGCACCAATCATGCCAAATTTTAATTTAAAAAATCAACAAGCACTATCAGATAAACAACAGCAAGCATTAGATAGTTTAAGGTAAGTGCAAATTCTTCACAACACAAAAATAGAGGCTTAAATTTTACATTGTATGTACTACAGTTATAGAACAAAGAATAAATTGATTTAAAAATTATAATAGCAGTTTTAAGGTTATAGTTATATATAGAGATATTGCAAAATTTGTTATGTTTGCGATAGCTTATAATCATTTCTATGTATGCATTAGTATATCTGTATGTCTGTTAATTTTATTATTAGGTAAGGTAGATTATGGGTGTTTAATATTATATTATCAGTAACTTACGTTTGATTCACGAATTATATTTGTTTATTGTATATGTTATTTCCTACCGTTGTCATTCTATATCGTCTGTTTTAATGTTGTTGGTTGATGTGTGTATATATGTAAATATATTTACATATATGCAACCAACAACACAAAAACACAAAAACAAACGATATAGAATGACAACGGCAACACACAACCTACACAATAAACAAAAATAATTCGTGTGCTGTGTTTATTGTGTAGGTTGTTTGCTGCCATTGTCATTCTATATCGTTTGTTGTTGGTTGCATATAGTAAATATATCCCCAATAATATATTTACATATACTATAAAGATCCCCACACGACTTAATCAATAAAGAGTTATGGGCGGCAAAATTATCCGACATCCTTCCTGCCGGCTGTGGTGCGATAGAACTATAGGTTGGAAATAAGCCCACAGTAAAAAAATATATAAGGACAATTTACATACCGGGTTGTCCGAATAGTGTGTCCAAGTCCAATTACTCCTGTATCATATTATATGGAGAAAAAATTCCAAAGCAGAAGTGTCGGGCTTTAAGCTACATAAACTAAAAATATTTTCATGTATACAGGTGTTCCATAACTGCATGCCGAACACAAAATACATTTTTTTTAATGGAATGGTATACTTTTGTTGATAATTCGATTCTACGTATTTTTCATAACTTTCAATCTAAGACTTGGTAGGTTTATACTAGGTGTTTCAAAAGTTATGGATAGTTTTATGCCAAAATTGTGGTAATTTGAACTGCTTATATCTTAAAAGAATAAAATATATTTGATATGTTTTTGGACCTGGTAA